>BOPN01001124.1:26105-28605 GCA_017312705.2 Penaeus japonicus | reverse complement strand
AGAAGTAATCTTTTAGCAATTGGCATGACAGCTTAATTTGTTTCAAGAAGCTATATTTGTAAGAAATAATACCCTGATTACCATAGGACAGATATAAATAGCAAGTTTTATGATACAATTTCAAGCAACATCAATACACATTACATGAATGTCATCAGAAACACATAATCATATATCATGATTCCACATAGCATTCAGCATTCACATTAGGAATAAAACCGAGGTACCAACAGTAGTCTCACCTGCTTAACATACTCCACTTCTTGAGTAACGTTCATCGATGCTGCACCAGCACGACCAACATTCACCGTAACTGGCTTCACAAGTGCCGAACGAGCGAAATTCTGGATCTTTTTAGGCATAGTAGCAGAGAAGAGCAAGGTCTGTCGCTGTGCTTTGAAATATGAATATATAGTACGTACATCCTCTTCAAAGCCCATGTCAATCATTCTGTCAGCTTCGTCCATAACTAGATATCTGTGAAAAAGGGAAATTCAGTAAAATAAAAAAAAGGCTTGTACAGTCCATACAACTTTAGCAATTACATATTGTTATCAAGACCAATATTATAATATTTACTGAATGTTTTCATTATTTCAAAATCAACTATGCTGTAAAAACATAGGGGGAGGGGGAGGTGGAGGGGGAGGTGGAGGTGGAGGTGGAGGTGGAGGTGGGAGGAGGAGGGGGAGGTGGAGGTGAAGCAGAAGTGAACTGAGTAACATCTCACCTGCATACATCAAGACGGACCATTTTCTTGTCAAGCATGTCGATAAGGCGCCCTGGAGTGCTCACCATGATGTGCACTCCCCTGCAATAAAAAGGAAAATGACAACATTTCTAATGAAAAGTAACTAAATACAATTTTTTTCCATTTGATTTTCTTAGAAGTTGCACACAGTTAGTAATTTCAGTATACCATTACCCTGTTTCTGAATCATATAATCTTAGGTTTATACAAATATTGCCTTGAAAGACACTTTTTCCTGTTTGCTCTAAAAATTATAATTACCATTACAATCTCAAAATATGACAATTACAATTAGATGTGTAGAGAAAAATATATATATTCCTCATACAGATTTCCCTGACAAGGTTTTGTCACCACCAAAATTACCTTAGATGTAATGAAAGATGTTATATACTATGTCTGTTCTTAAACACAAAAAAGAGAACACCGTCCCAATACATACTTTCTCACAACCTGCATTGCTGCTGCTACTGGCTCTCCTCCAATAGCTAAAGATGTCCTCAATTCCGGCATACCATCTGCTTCCACAAATTTTGTAATGAACTCTATATTTTCCTTTATTTGCTTTGCCAACTCGCGGGATGGTACAATAATGAGACCTGAAAAAGACACATACGTGACAGTTCATACCTTTTCTTTCAACCTTCTCTTTAAAATAAAGAGAGAATACATTGGTATTGATTGAGAGTGCAGACAAATCACATTTCAGAAATAATAAAAGAACTTGAGTGTAATAATGATAATTCATCATTAGATCATATAACAAAGTTAGGCTAAGCACAAGATAATATCAAATATTGTAAAACATTGATAACAATAATTATCACAAAATGAAAAATAAAAAGGAAGAAAACCTACCATATGGACCTTCATTTCCCATGAAGGGCAGCTTCTTCTCTTGCTCCAAACAGAACATAATAATTGGCAGTATGAACACCATACTCTTCCCACTGCCTGTGAATGCAATGCCAATCATATCACGACCCTGCAGGGCTGCTGGAATCCCCTGCATCTGAAAATTGGATAGATACCAATTTATTACATATCAAACATAAGAAAACAGTGTTGTAATAATTTTCATGAATGGATAGGCACACTTTTCTATCACAAGCGAGAAAACATACCAAAAACATTATCAAAGCATACCTGGATGGGAGAGGGTTTTTCAATACCTCTCTTCTGCAAGGCTTTGATGATGCACCTTGGAAACTTCATGTCAGCAAATGACTTAAGCGGTGGAGGAACCTCATCCCCTTCTACTAAGATTCTGTAAAAAGGTACAAATGTCAAAACAACATTAGATAATACAATGATTTCTATGTTATCTATCAAGTTATTTTTTTCTCAGATAAATTTTCCTGAAATACCTTTGGTGCTTACTCAAAAGTTAGAAACAGAAAAATTTAATAGTTTAAATAGTTGCATTTTCACAGCTATTTTCAAATAATCTATGTCCAGTGTTGAAATAATTTTACATAAATTTCTTTGACAATACATAAATCAGAAAATATCATCTGTTCCTTCAAGAATATCTATTCACTCACTTGTACTTCCTGCGTACTCTTTCATGCCTTTTTTCATCCATAAGCAATATACGCCGAGGAGGTCTCCAAGCCGTAACCACAGAGTCCTCATACTGAACGCCACGTGCCAATTCAGACACACCCATCAAAGCTCGTTTCTCAGCCACAGCTTCCAAGAGACGTTCCTCTTCTCGACGCTGCTTCTCCAATTCTGACTCCTTGCGAG
>BOPN01001123.1:342024-344413 GCA_017312705.2 Penaeus japonicus | reverse complement strand
TATATATATATAGACATAATCATATATATGTATGTTTATGTGTATGTATGTATAAATGTATATATGCATGTATGTATGTATATATGCATGTTTGTATGTAAGTATGAAATCATGTAAGTATGTATGTATGTATGTATGTTTGTATATATGTATGTATGTATGTATGTGTTTAAGTGTGATCGTGTGCGCAATCTATGTATATATGTTACTAGTTTATGTGTATATTGTAATTCGTGCATATATATATACTTGACCATGAATTTTATACATAGATATGAACACAGCTTTCGAATACATCCAGTGCATTACACACAGTTAACAGACAATAGATATAAGCCTTTGTACCTAACAGCAAGTGCAGTGAAAGTAGCAAATCGAAACTTTTTGCAACATGATAAGGCTCCTCGTTTCGCAATTGGATCAGTCACAATCCCAATACACGATTGCAATAGAATACAAAAACTAAATCTGCACTACATCACAAACACAGTATCCATAGCTATATGAACAAAATACACAACGCAAACACACACCTTCGCAGACCGTCCTACAACACCTACAGACAGAAACACACTGTCGGGTTTCCTCTGCGTAGCGGTCACGACTGACGGCGGTGTAGCGGGGACCCTCACGTAGCGGTACTCGAGCTACCCAGGCATCACCCACGCTAGTTTTTGACATTGATGTTATTCTCTTTTTTTGGTTATATTGTTCCTTCTCATGCAAAATTGATGGGACGGCGATCGAGACAGACGGCAGGGGAAAAATTGCTTCCTCGGACGATAAAATTGTCGGTGTCTTTGTTGGAAAATCACGCGAGCGGTTTTCAGATCCAGCAATTATGTGGCCTGGTTTTGGATGGAAATTCGATTGCTGGTGAATGTTGATTTAATTTATTATGTGATGTACATGCAACAGTGTGTGTGAAACCGTGTATTTTGTCAGGAATTAGTAAAGCGACAATCGTGCGCACTTGTACGTAATGTACAATAATACATATATATATCCAATTAAATAACCAAATATATAAACTTATCTATCATTTCCCTATCCATCTATTTGTGCGTATGCGCGTGTAAGTAAAGTAATATAACAACAGTGAAAATAAGTGGACAGTAAAAGATAGCATAGGAAAGTGCACAATTGTCAACCTGACTTGTAGTACTTAATGAAAAAACGGGAAATACGGATTGTGGTGGATAGGCTTGAATGACTTGCCATATCATATTAAGTTTTGATATGTGCATTAGTTTCTTCGAAATGGTAGGGTGCATGGCGTCTCGGCAGAGTTAAACACTGTGGGGCTGAAGTATTTCGCCGAGGGTATATTTGGAATGTGGTGCCTGGTGTGAAGAGACGGATGTGAGTTTGATTATGGATGATGCTTGAGAAAAGCTGGTATTTATGGTAGCTGAAGTATGTTCGGCGTGTATGGTGTGGCGTGGGGAAACTGGAATAACACTGGTGTGGCGTGGTAGGTGATGTGGAAGTATGTCCAAAATTAACGGGTGATCCTGTGAGATAAAATGAGATGAAACATAACATGGTGGTGTAAAATGTTTGATGGTTGTTGTTGGCATGTGTAACGTGGTAGTTGTTATACACCATGGTTGCTAGAGTCAAATGGCAGGTATCTACCGTAGTGATTATGCAAAGTCAAGATTTCTGTGATGAGGCAGGTTGACCGACGGAGTGCTGAGTCGTGTGGCGTAAATCCCTCAGACATGTGGGAAATATCAGTCTGTTATACATAGCATGATTATTCCATAACTGCAGCGAAGTCACCATCTGTCGTGTGTTGCCTGCACGCTGCTTGAATTTTATTACACAACGACCGATCGTCAGAAACGGGGCGGATCAACTGAGTCTCGGGTAAGGGGGCGGGCCGGCATCAGGTGACACTTTGGTTCGAATCGTAACACAATATACATTTTACAACAAATCTGAATTCTTAAAATATTCCTTATCATTAAAACATGTCATGAATTATATTTTCTTTTAATTATTGTATTACGGCAAGGATGTCATCTTTTAAACAATCTACAGCTGCATTGTATTTAGTTACATATAGGTGTAGACTGAGTCGAGAATGCCACGTCCTGGGTCAGTCACAACGAGGGGTGCCAAGGGTCAACATGCGAGGTGCCGCGGCTCTTCTCCTTATCCTGGCTGGTAAATATTAATAATTGGAAGATGAAGATCCTGTCATAATACATTATTGCGATCTTAGGTTTTGTTTGTTATGTGATGGCATTCAGGTGTTTATAGATATACAATCACTCGTCATGCACCCAGACATTCCTCGTGTATGTATACAATACGTCTTGTGAGTATGTTTTCACATCCATTATTTTGAAGTGTACATGTCGTAAACTTATTTATGATGTGC
>BOPN01001123.1:284524-339524 GCA_017312705.2 Penaeus japonicus | reverse complement strand
AGAGAGAGAGAGAGAGAGAGAGAGAGAGAGAGAGAGAGAGAGAGAGAGAGAGAGAGAGAGAGAGAGAGAGAGAGAGAGAGAGAGAGAGAGAATGTGTGCATGTGTACGTGTATGTGTATGTGTATGTGTATGTGTATGTGTATGTGTATGTGTATGTGTATGTGTATGTGTATGTGTGTGTGTGTGTGTGTGTGTGTGTGTGTGTGTGTGTGTGTGTGTGTGTGTGTGTGTGTGTGTGTGTGTGTGTGTGTGTGTGTGTGTGTGTGTGTGTGTGTGTGTGTGTGTGTATGTGTGTGTGTGTATCAGTATAGACGTCGAAGGCATACAGCAAACTCGACTGTTGTCAAAAAGTGTTTAAAGGAGTGATATGTTATAAAACTCTATCCTTTTACTAGATTTAATTCGGATAAACATACCATTATTTTTGATGGGACAAAATGATTCTGACTGTAGTGTAAAGAAACATCATGTTGATAGTGTACATTTCACTTTTGAGGGATCCAATTCACAATCACAAATGAAACTTGATATAAAGTGAGCAATGTCACAAACACACACACACACACACACACACTATGGGAGAGAAAAGAAATAAAACAAATAAACTTTTCTGAATGAAAACTACACACTTTATATAATTAATGTAATTAATCTAAAGATATCGTAATTTCGACAGATTTTCCTGAGTGATGACATAGCACTTGGATCATTGGAGTTACCTGTTGATGGAGAGCTGATCCTTGGTCAGGAAACTCACATGGTTTTTGATGATAAAGCAAGATCTCGCTGTCAAGGTAAGATCTTTGTGGTAAAAAGTGACTGCAATAATGGTTTTCGATATTTGAGAGAGAACGTTTATAAACTGCTAAGATGTAGCATCTCTTTATTTGTAAAAAATAATATGGGTGAACTGCAGACTTTAGTATCAAGTATCTGTGTAAAACCTTTAAAATTATGTAAATGTACCTCCCATCTATAGTGTATACCATTTTGAAAGATGATATTGAGTGCGCATTGAATTAATTATGGGCATGTAAAAAATTCCAGTGCCTTAGATAGGTATCTAATAACTAACTTAAGAATACATTGATAATGATTTCCTGTTTAGTGTGACTTGGGTTTTAAACCGTAAAGATACAACTTTTGCTAAACCTGACTATAAATATCCCTATTTGGTAGATTTTATTAGCAATTGCAATGTTTTTCTTTTTAATGAGTACACACACAGGGACAGCATGCACACTACAGCATATACAGCATATGTAATAATGATAGCAAAATGTTGTATAATACAGATGCCAAATGGACACAGAGTGGGTATGGTGAATGGTGGGACCCAGATGGATGGTGGTACCCTGGTTATGGTGATCCTAGGTCCTCACCAGTACCTCATGTACACCGGGTGCCTTGTACGAGGGACACTGCTACATTCGTGGATCCTGACCAGTCCTTGTACAGTGTCCATCTGACTACCCCTACTATAAGGATCACTAGGCTCACTATTGGTAGCAAGGTAAGATTTCATAGGGTAACATAAAGGACCATTGAATTTTTAAAAATAAAATAAAATATGAAGTTACTTATATTTTGATATATAAATGATGAGTGAATAAATAGATAAAAAAGAATAAATTAATGAATGTGTATTTATATATATATATATATATATATATATATATATATATATATATATATATATATATATAAATAACAATTTCTCTCTCTGAATTTACATGTAGAACTACACTACATCACAATTGGCAACATATGCCCGAACTGCAGAGGGTTCATTCAGGTTTGTGGGGGCTTCCTCAAGCACGGATGGAGCTCAGCTTTATGTAGAAGATCCTGGGCCGTGTGCAGATATAACTGGTTGTTTCTGTACCAACAAAGATGCAGAAGCTAAAATATGTGGAATTAAATTATCCAAGTGTCCACCAGCACCCTGTGGTTCACCCCAAAAAATGGAGGGATTCTGCTGTCCTGTTTGTGGTAAATCTCTTGAGCATTTTTGTAATATCTTATTAGTTTAAATTTCACAAACAGCTGATACTTGTGTAAGGTTTTATTTACTGTTTCATATTGTACAAGAATGTAGATAATGCAATTTAAATGCAAATCATGTCTGCATAACAATGATCAATCTTTTTGCAGGTGCAGAGGTAATCATTAGCCACAATGGCTCACTGCCTCTTCAAAGTATTTTGACACTGCTGAAGAAACACATGAAAACAGTGATAGCAAGCAATGTGCAAGGATACGCAGCTAAAATGAGTGATGGAATGTATCATATCTACTTTACATCATCGACTGAATTTGGCGATTATATGGCAACTTCAAAGAGTTTCAAATCTAAATTTGAAAAAGGTAATTGAAATAATTTCATGTTTTTGTTTATGTGTCTGACTACATCCCTATCTATCCACCTGCACTTGCACTTGTACATACACAGTTACACATTGTTTACAATTAAAAATGATTTTTTTAAATTCTCAATTATTTTCTCTGAATTATTTATACAGAGCTCAATGCAAAAGGAACCCATGCAGCAATGGTATCATTTTCTGGAAGCATTATTCCACCAGCAGCTGAATCTACATCAAATAACTTACTAACTGTTTTCATCACTCTCACCATTATATTTGGGCTGGCTGCTGCTGTGTACTACTTCAAGCAACGCAGGTAATAAAATCAGTATTAAAAGATTCATTTGTAAAAATTAGCTTATATCTTGCAAGGAAGAGAAAATACAGATACTAGCACAATATTGGTTGAAATCAATGTAAGAGTTAACTCCAAAAACAGCAATTATAATTATGCACCCAAAGAAATTGCATACATTTATTATAAATAACATGAAAGTTTTAAAAAGTGCTGATAACCCATTCTCCTATTTTCAATTGTTACTCATTACTTTGAGTAAAAGATTTATTGGAGTCAGTCACAGCTCTTATGTCTATTTTCTTTCAAGTTATATCTATGTTTCAAAAGCATTTTAAGGAATGATATACAAACAAATTTACACTACAGGGCAGCCTCGCAGCTATCATTCATGTTCCGTCGCTTGGAAAGCAGCAGCCGAAGAGTGTCAGTCGTGAGCCATATGGGTGACAGGCGTGCTTCTACCTCTTCCAGTATTTTTACATATACCAGGGATGGAGGTCTACGATTCCAGAATCCCATTTTCAATCAGTCTATGGCAGTAAGTTTCTGTCATTTTTTTCTGCTTTTGTTTTCTTGGTACCATTTTTTTAGGTTTGTATAAAATTCATCAAAATTAATAATAAGTAAAGAAATTGTGAATAACTCATGGATATAAATCAACTGAAATTTAGAGAGTTGTAAAGCAGTTGTAAAGTAGGTCAGATAAGTATTAAAATTAATGATATTAACTACTTCCAGTCCCTAGCAGAAGCTAATGCTACATCAGTGATTAATGAAAGTGCACAAGGTCTTAAAGGTGAACAGGTGGATGGAGAGAGAGAAAATCCAGTTTATAATGCATATGAACAAATGTCTCCTGAAGAACGCCAGGTAGGAAAAATTAGTACGGGGTAATTCATACCATATTGGATATTTTTTTATTATGTTGCAGCATATTTCATAATACACACATAAACCATGCAAAAATCAAGTTATACTCTGAAAATAATCTACCACAGGCAAACGAGGAAACTCTCCAAGCCCGAGAGAGGATTCTGGAGGCAGCAGGTGACCTTGCGGCTGTTCTAGAATCATCTGTCCAAAACATAGATGCAATGCCTGGGACATCCAAGACAGATCTTGAAGTTATAACCGAAGAAAAAGAAGCAAAAACTGATGCAGATGTAGGAGAATCAGATACAGATGACATGAAAGAGACACCAGACTTAGATCCACTGGGAATAACAATTGCAAGTTTCCCTGATAAGGATTTCCTGGACAGTCTTGATGCATCACCTCCAGAGAAATCCACAGTAAAAGTGACTGATGATGATTCCAAAGTGGATGAATTTCAAATGCTATCAGTAGCAGACCAAGGTGTCAGCTTGGTGAGTATTGATGACCCTGCAACAGAGGAAATATCTGAAGACTTAACTGCAGAAGGAAAGCAAGATCCTCTAAAATCAGATGAAAGTACCGACATAACTGTTGTTCCTAAAGATGATGACTCTTCCTCCGAGTCATCGCTTGAAGATGGAAAGAAGGATGATGAGAAAACGATGGACGTTCAGGGTTTTGTGCCTTTTGAAGATTTCAGTTTTGACAATTAAGATGTCTGGGGAATAAGGTGTGAACCTCTCCTATAGCAATTAATGTTTTACACTTATTCATTTATAAAAATGAAAATCTAATTCATTTACTTTGTCCATTTATTGTTTCAGTTATCTGATATCAGAATACTTTACTATAAATGGTGCCATATATATGCTACTACAAAAAGATTGATTTTGTTGTACTTTATATACTAAAAATATTTGCTCTGAAGGTTTGAAATATACAAAAAGAAAATTGGAGCTCACTCCTTGTGAATCACATGCTAAACATCAGATTTTACCAAGAAACTTACATTTATACTTATGATAGAGTATTAAATAATGGTATAGTAATTCATTGGTGTTTATGTAATATTACCTGACTATAAATACTATAACTCTTCAAGTGAGCTCATTAAGTATAATCCTTACCAGAATCTGAATATTACATTTTTATAAGTAACCCTGGCCCTATGAAACTTCAAGTGACAGAATATCTTTATGCATATAATATTCATCTATAAAATGTATTACTGTTAGAGTCAGTGATATTATCCAAAGACTTTTAGTTATATGTACTTATGATTCCTACTTCGGAATATTGAAGAATGGAGTTCTTCCAGGATTGTATGAAGGTAAACTGAATAATAAATCTATCAACACTGAGTGAATGCTCCAGATGTTCAGCCACTAATGTTTCATTTCATCAATTATATGATCTGGATCACTAACTGGTAATTAATCCAATGCAATTTAATCCTATGCAAACTTGAAAGCACGGATATCATATTTGCAAACTGGATCAATAGATATTTACCTTCATTTTACAGAAATAAGCTTTAAAATGATTTTTGATTGACTGATTTAGTTGTTCTACTGTTTTTAGTAAGGAATTAAAAAACTATGCTTTAATTTTCTTTTTTATTACACAATATATTTTACCCTTTTTGCTATTTCTTAGCAAAAATAACAAGACAAAAGCATATATTCATTCACATGACATTGCAAAAACATATTAATAAATGTAATGATACTTAATCATTCCATAACAAAGAAAATAGAGAAAGGCAATGAGGAAAGAAAGAAAGAATGAAAGAGAAAAATACAAATCAATAATCAACACCTGCAATAACTGCAATCACTGGATACAAATGTTCTAAATGCATCCCAGAAAATAGATAATTAATTTTAAAAGATTACTGTACAAAAAATAATGCAATAACTTCCTTCAGTCATTTCATTTCCCCAGAGTACAAAGCAATTGCATTGTTGCACTTCTTAATTGCTTCAGGCCATCTTCACTACTTGACTCGTTATCTTCGACAGGGGAAGTAGGCTTTTTCAGGCATTTGGAAAGTGGCTCAGTGGCCCACATGTTCTTCATATCCTCAGCCTTGGCACCAAGCAACTTCAGTTCCTCTTCATCAGTTATTCTCCCTTGCAGGCGGCCTAGTAATGCTTCCCAATTGATATTCTCATAAACCTGAAAGAAGAAAAGCCTTTTCAATATTCTTTTCAATAAATTCTTTGTGGAAAGATAAACCTTTTTATATAAATTAAGATATGTTGCAGTATCCAAATGAAGACTTGAAAGGGCATGAGTCCCCACTTAAGGTATAAAGTACAGATAGAAAAGATTTCAGTGAGAGAATATAACAATTTCAAGCTCTACTGGTTGCATTCAAAAGGTTCATTGAAATTCATAGAATAAAATGCATTAGTTTCAAAGTTATAAAATCAAATATGGCAAGTGTGATTGTGTAATTTCACGCTAAAACTTGACCAATTACCATGCATATTCAATAAATAATTTCTGCTAAAAAAGTCATAACCATCTAAAAATGGGATATTTCAAGAGAACGCCATCAATTAAATTCATGGACAAGTATCTACTTTTAGGGGTTTCAACAACAATAATAAAAATAGCTGTCAAATCATAATGAAAATTTTGACTGGATGTAGAATTCATTAATACTGGTGTGTTCCCCTTGATAAAATGTGATGGACAGAGATTTTCTGTCAGGCTGTATATTAGCGGGTGATTTCTCTGCTAAAATGCTTATGAGCAATTCTGAAATTTAGTGCAAATGTTATGAAACAGTTTTTTTGAGAAGTTGTATTATTTGTAGACTTCACAGCATAACTTCGGAACTGAAGAGGCCAGATCTGGCTCTTGATTTTTTCTATGAAGAAACCTCTCTGCACCACATTGCATGATATTACATGCTGGTATGTTTTATTTTCAGGGTGGGGAGAAGTTACCAGTAAGAGTGTGTGGATACTCAAGCACAATCTGGCACCTACACAATGAGTGAAAATTTAATTCTACCTTGCCCTATCATTTCTTATGGTCCCTAAAACCTTGACACAAGCCAACTTCCTTATTCTTTCTTAACCTTTACCATCTAATTTTCTAAGGTCTTCTTGAATTTGGATTTATTGAAATAGGCCCATCTGTGAGTGTCACTTTATAACATTGAGCCTGCCACAGAGGGGTAATTCTCAAGATTGAGGTTTCTAAAAATTAGATTACAACTTCTAGATGTTATGACTTGGTGGGTGAATATATTGAAAAATATTTTTTTCTCCAAATGTACTTTCTGTTTTATAAGCATTTTCCTGAAACTTTTAGAATGCACCTTATATGGTCAAATTAAATTCATGTTACTTTAAAACTGCATTCTAAATCTGAAAGCTCTTTGACCGCTGGGTGATCATGTGTGTAGTGAGTGGCTGTGGCCTGAGTAGGAGAATAGCCCAAGGTATTAGGCCTGTGTGCTAAGACCGGGTGGGGCCAAAACCACTCTGGTGTTGTCGGATTAATATTACACATCTACATATATACAACCACATATATACAAGTATCCATACATTCTTACATGCAAGTATGTATACGCTGTGCAGTTACCTCTGTACAAACACAGAGATACAGACAAACACAAAAGTTTTTTTCCTACATACCTGTGCTTTGATGACATCAGGGGCTAAAGCTACTGCTCGTATCAAGGCCTTTGTAGAGAGTGTTGCAATTGTTTCTATATATTTTACATTTTCTGTAATGAGTTCTAGGTACTGAGCAATACTTTCTGGTGAGTCACAAGTAATTGTAACAGGTGTTAGAAGGAACAAGCAGTTCAGGAACTCTCTTACAAATAATGGTGGAACCATTCTCTTTGAGACAATCTGCTCATCTGTATCTTCTAAAATCATGTCTTCTCTATCTGGTTCCAGATCATCTACGCCTGAGTCCTCATTACTGATTTCTCTTTTAGCAATCTTGCTAGAAGGCAAATCTGTATCATCCTCTCTCTTTCTCTTTCGATCAGTATTCTGCTTCCTTGCTTCAGTCTGTTCACCAGAGTCATCAACCTTATTTTCAGCTGCAACACTTTTCATAATAGTAGACCAAATGGCGCTCAGTATATTCAACACTCCTTTAAGGAGCTCTGCTATGTGAACGTCCTGAGATGTGGTTGGCAGGACCACTAGTGGCAATATTGTTAGCAAGTTGTGATACTTGACTAAGTCGACAGCTGCAGGTAGGATGCGCACCATCGATTCCAAGACTGCAAGTACTTGAACCTGAGAGAGAAATTAGAGAATAAACAACTTATATATATCTTCTTTTTTTTTATAGTAATGAAGCCCCATGCTTTTTTCTATTCAATATCTGTTTATAAAAAGATAATCACACAGTTCAGGAACAGGTAATGCATATACAAATATATAATACATAATGTTTTAGAAGAAATAAGCCAAGGCATATTACATGAAATTTGGAAATTAGATGGAATGCACTTGTACAGAAAAAATGCTCAAACTTCACTTACTCGGAGTTGAGTATCTAGTGAGGGAGCCTGCAGCATTCCCATCACCAGTGTGCTTAAGGATTTTTTCAAACAAATTTTGTAATCCAGAGTCTCACGGATACCAGTGGACAGCACTGATAGCAGGAATGACCGATGAACATAGTGGTCCTTTATGCTGTCTGAATTGTAGAACCTGAACAACTCTGGAACCTGGAAAATTGATAATACCTCAGATGAATGCACATGCTAACTAATAGGAAAAAGTAAAAGAATCCCAAAACTCATTTACAGTTAGGTATACCTGTATATTTAATATTGTATAAAAAAAGGTGTGTAAATTAATAAAATTACTGAGATAAAATAAAATTGAATAAACAAAAAAAATATAAGAAAACTATCTCCATAACCTCTTTTCCAGAAAGGTCTGATAAATCTAGTCTAACTCAAAATATCACAATTTTACAGTGGCTGCTTCATTTAATTTTTTTATTAATTTAACTGTATTTGCCTTTAGAGGTTAACTTACTTCATATAAATTAAATGCTGGTTTGAGGAACAAGTAGTTCAGGACAGGCTGATACATTCGGTGGGATGGCTGTGAGATCAGTGATGATGCCCGAATTAAGAACTGTGTTGTTAAGGAAGGCAGGCGATGTTTCTTATTGTTGAAGGTACAACTTACAACTCCAACTAACCACAGCCATGGTAACCGCAAACGAATATGACTGAAAAAGTGAAGAAATGGGTAAGTGGCTAATCAAATGGTTCTCACTCTAAAGAGAAGACTAAATAATTTTATCTAAAATGGAAGGTGAGATAATCTGTATCAAAGTTATTAACAAAGATTTTATATCTTTCTGCAGATAATTTTGACAAAATATCTACTATTATCACTTAAACCATTGACAGCAGATGGCATGATTTCCTGCCAAGGCAGAGTCGGTCGTAAACATGGATGGCACTGTGCCAAACAACATAAACCCACCATCCGACTGTATACATATTTTATTAAAACCGCGACCAATGAGTTAAAGCTACATCAAAACTTCTTACTCTATGTAAAATTTCGCCCTTCTTCTGATAAGGAGAAAGAAAGAAAGAAAAATCTATTAAACAAAAACATTTTGTTTCTCTTAGTTACAATGTATCACTTACTGTGTATGCTCCATCCTCTCCACCATAAATCTCAAAAGAGCGGCACCAGCTCCCCACATAGCATCAGAGTGCGATGTCATGACAGTGAACCCAACTGCAACTGCCCCACACTCTGCGTAATCAAGTTCGCTGACTTCATTGTGGTTTGCCAAGTATGTCATCAGGGACAACAGGAATCGTATGTCGTATATTGTGGAATCTACACTTTGCACATCTTGTGGCTGAATGAATGAAGTCAAAGCACTTTTAGTAAAAATGGTACTGTTTGAATTAAGAATGGCCAAACTTTCTGTAGATTTCATTATTCCATGAACTTGTTTTCTTTTGGTATCAAAATTATTACATCTAATATCTGTATATTCACATAAAATCACTGCTAAATAGAGTGAAAGAAAAAACAACAATGACCATCTAAACACTATTCAGAACCATTACCTTTCAGCAGAAGATTAAATCAATGTGTATATAAAAAATCTTACCTCAAGGGGAAGACTTGTATCAAATTTATTACAAGTCTGCAAAATCTTGTGTTTGTCTAATAATGCTAATGCTTGTTGTGGCTTGGGGTCATTCCAGAGGTTATTGTCACTGGACTGGACTCCAAAATGAGTGATGGCAGCCTCACCCCACAAAATGGGCTGTATGGTTTTCATGAAGCCATTTTGCTCGTATGTAAACAGCAGCTGTTGGAAACAAAAATACCAATATTAGGAGTCTCCTGTAAATGGCCAAACCTTTCACACTGTATATATATTTTTTTAGCCAATTCTTAAGCAAATACTACTACTACTACTACTACTACTACTACAAAAAAACATCACCACCACCACCTTACTAACCTTCAAAATCCGTTGGTCTACAGCTGACATGGAAGCTCCATATGCACCCAGTAAGATGGGAACATGTCTCTCTTCACATACTTTTATATTACAGTCAACAATGGTCTGCTGCAGGGCAATCACCTTCTCTGTTTGATAAATGCACAACTTTAAGATCATATCTTAATTTCAATCATTTTCATACTGGAACTGGACTTTTAGTTTCCTATTTCACATAGAACAATGTATTCCCACACCTAATCAAAGTTTGACACAAGTATCATATACCTATATACAAATAAACTAACTTACCTTTTAATTGGTCCCATTCTATTTCTCTGTTGAACATCAGTTCCAGATAATGTGAATGTGAAAATATCATCTGATAAACAGTATGTGATGGGAGACCTTTTTCCTTGTCATCTCCATTTTCCTTTTCATCTTTGAACATTACTATAAACAAGAGGTTTAGTGTGTGCAGCAGGCTCTGTCCCAAATTTCTATCGTTGAAGCTATGCCGCAAAACCTGTAAAAGAACTCCATTTAATTACTGTTCATAAGTGGAAAAAAAACACTAATCTCGCCTTACATTTTCTCATATACATTTCAAAACTATATATTAATCTATACAAACTTACTTGCTTTACATATGTTGGCCACAGCTTGCCATCAAGCAAACTTTTCTTTAATAATGATGGATCAATGCTAGGAAGAATATCATTTACAATTTGGGTTGTATCTTTCAACAACTCCTCGACATTTTCCTGCTTTAAAAGTGTCCTGATGCTGCTAAGGCAGATGTGCAGGAGAGTCAAGTTGACACCTAAAGGCAATGTTTTATGCTCAGACCCAGTCTCAGCTAATTTCTGGAATGCTGGCACCAAACTTAGAAATTCTCTAGATGGAGCCTCCTTCTTGGTGACTATCTTCTCATATAAATTCTTGCACACTTCAACTAAGACTTCTTGATCTGAAAAAAATTAGGGGCATTAGTATATCAATTAATGATTTCAAACTGTACTTGCATCAAAGCTATGTTCAATCCAGTATGCAAACTATGGAACTTTTCACCAAGATCTCAGACATGTACAAAAAAAGTGTTGTGTGCAGTTGTTAACCCATTCCCGCTGGGACTGTTTCGTCTTCTATGGCTTCAATGCCAGGACTCTCGAACGCATAGGCCTAAATCAATTATATTATTGACGGCGTATGCCGGCACCCTGCACTATCATATTACATAATCGCCATCTGTGGCCGGCGGTCGGCGGTATTGGGTTAAGAAATGTCCACTTCAAGTGTGAACTTATTGCAAAATTCTTCAATTAATTTAGTTTTTTAAGCTTTACAAGTCCTCTGGAGGACACTGCTTAATATACAGAATTACTGTTTAATTTCTGTTTACACAGAATGCCAATCCTAATCTACCCTTAACACCCTTTTCTACTAATGGTTGTGCATAAATTATTCAGATGTGCACTGAGCAACTGAAAAAATCTCTGGTGTGTAGTTGCCATACTTGCCATACAGGTGTTCAGTCAAGTCAAAATTCCTTTATAATATGAAAAAACAAAACAAAAATTAATATTATTGTCACATAATAACTAGATCTGCTCTTTACATTTTTTTCTCAGATTGTCCCAATTCTAAATTATCTTAGTGAATATCTCTTACCCGGTTCAATCAAATTTAGCACCATATTTTCCCCTCAACTACTACTCACTAGTTAAGTTTTTAATCTCACACATACACACACACACACACACACACACACACACACATCTATATATAAAAACTTACCAAATATTTCACATTTTAGTGCATAGTTGAAGAGTTGGCTGTATCCTTCTTTCTCTTCTTCCATTATAAGAGCCCAAGACTTGAGATCTTCCACTAAATGATGCAAAAGTGCAACAGCTGTGGTTGCACTCTCTTCCTGATCTAAGAGTAATGCTAAAATGGTTGCCTGGGATGATATCAGTGACTTTTGCTTCTTGAGTTTTTTGGCAAAGGTGACTGCATGGGGTGGATGCAACTTCACAATATGACAGCACAGCTTAGAACTTGGTGGGTCAGACCGAAGCAGAGCCTTCAAGTCATCTGTTGAAAGTTTAAATAAAAGAGAGCAGTTACATAACAGAGAGGGCTTGAATATACACGTATCTCATACTGCTCTGATATGTTTCAAATAATTATAAAGGTATATGAAATTTACTTTAAATACCTATATTAATACTGATATAAACTCAGGGAAAAACATTTATCTACCAAAATAATACAAACCTGAAGTCAGTTGTGTAACTTCTTCAGCACTCAGAACTTCCATCAGCAATTTCTCGAGAAATGACATGATTTGCTTCTTTTCATCTGTTGTTTCTCCCACTTGTTGACTCCACTCTAGATACTTTGTCAACATCAAGTTTACTGACTGTGCTCTTGGTTTCCGTTTTGCACTTGTGGTTTGTAACAAAAGCTTGAGGAGTTCTAAAATTAAATTATCTAATGACATTGAATTTGTGCAGGATGATTTCAAGCAAACAATGAAGAGATCTTCCACCTGAGTATAACTTAAAAGAATATGCTCTGAAGAAATATATGACATCACTGGATTTAGGAAATCTACCTTCTCATCTTGTAGAAGCAGATGCATCTTTATGTCTTTCAACAACTGCTCATAATATGGTGATGTGAGAGGTGCAAGATCAGGATATTTTGAAAGCACAACAGCAATCAAGACATGAACAAGACTGCTTATACTGTGCTTCTTGGGTGAGGCGAATGGTTGGTAGTTTGACAGAATGGGGTGGTATTCTAAAATGGTCTGAGTAAGCTTCTTTGACTGAATCTTGTCATTTTCTTCAAGTACTGCAGACATGTTTTTCAGAATATATACAAATCTCTTTGTCAGTTTACTGCCACCATTTTTATCCTCTTCTGATAGCTCTTTATTCAAATAAGCAAGAATTTGTTGTGTTATCAAAATGATATCACTCTCTTTCATAAGGAGTTGCAGACTGTCAATTTCAAACAAAGCTTCAACTGACGCCCAGTCTCGACTCATAAAGAGGTGCTTTAGAATATCTGCTAGACTGTCAGACTCTTTCAAATTTTGGGCCTTTGCTTTTGAAGAAAGCTTCCCTTTGCTCCAATACTTTAAATATCTCTTTAATTCAGGTGTCAGAATATTTTCCTTCTCCAGAAGAAAATCTGCCAAATACACTGGATCACTCAAAGTATGAAGATAATCATTTACCACCTGAGAAAAGTACAGTACATAATCTGAATTTGAATTAGCTAAAAGAAGGTCAACAGCTGCTGGTACAAGCCGGGAAAATGGCAAGGAAGACTTAAGATTTGAAATGTCTTCATTGTCTACAACATCCATTTTCTCCAATTCTTTCATAAATGAAGACACACAAGTGTCAGAACTGGCTTGCAAACCTGATGATGCTAATTCAACTAGAAGATCTGTATACTCACTAAGGGATAAGACAGTTTTTTGGATGACATGAGTCAAGAAAGCTGAAAGCTGGGTGGAGTTGCCTTTTATGTAATTCAACCAGAAACTTGGATTTCCTTCATCATGAACAGTGAGGCCATTATGAACTAAAATATTTGATATTACATCTAAACATTTCTGTGTAAAGATATGTGCCTTCACTTTATCCTTCTCAATGGATGAAACATCTTCCTTAGCCTGAGAATAAGTCATGATTAACTGATACAACATACTTTTTTCAACCTGCTGATTGTCGGCACCTCCTAAGATAAAATTGTCAACAATCATGCCAGGTCTATCATCAGAACCTGATAAAAACTCTATACACAAAAACTGCAGTTCTATCTTAGACTCTACTGCTTTTGCTTTACTCTCATCATTGCTGTCATCTTCATCAGTTAAGTTTCGCACAACTTGTAACATGTTTAAAGAATAAATTGCTTCTTCATTTGTGTGACCTGGGTATAATTCTCGACAGAAAATCAAAACTTCAACAATAGAAATGAGTGTTTCAGTCCTAGAGATTTGTAGTGTTTCCTTACCATGTACATTCTTAAATGGTAACTGACCTGTGGATCTTTGCCAGCACTTAATTACACCACTGACTCCACCTAAATAGGTATGAACATTCCCTAACAGATATTTCTGCAAGGAAAGAAACTTTTCTCTGGACAGTGACTTATCTGTCCCTAAATGCTGAAGGGTTTCTTTTAATTTTGAAAAAATGGTCTTCATCAGTAACATTCCACAGAGCCTAAGTCTCTCATTTTCTGACTCAAGAAGGGTATTGAAAAACCTTTCACCAAGAGGACTTGGAACAAGTGTCACTTGGACCCCTCTTAAACCTTTCTCAGACAAATGCTTCCAAGGCTTCTGGTATTCCAAAATCCTGATCAGCATGTCTATGACCGATACAAAATTATTTGTTGCTCGGGGTGAAAGAATTTCATGGATGGAGAATAGGTATGGCTTTAGGAGATCTGAACTGTATCCTATAGTTTTAACAATGAGGTCCTTTCCTTCTTCTAGCTTCCATGGGCTTTCCAGATTTGACAGGATCTTGGCAATAGCCCAATTGTTGGACCAGATATCACCCTCTCTCACCACCTTTTCTCTGAAGACAATACCATATTTGTAAGATGTACATAGGGTCAACATGAATTTATGTGTTGCATTTCTGATTTGTTCTTGTTCTTTCAAAGTCTTTTCTTTAAATTCCTCATCAGGTGCAATCCCTTTTTTAGACATATTGCCTATGGGCCCCACCCATCTATAAAGCTGTAAAAATGGTGCTGTGGTTGCTGGTGTGAACAGGTGAACCTTATTTGTTTTGCTTACATGAGGGTTATACAAAACTGAGTCCATTAAGACTTTTAACACATTTAGGACTGTTTCACAAGGATCCCACACTAGACCAGGAAAAACTGATGGCAGCAATTCTGTAAAAATAAAGACAAGTAAGTTTGAAAACAATTTTATATACTTATTTACTTGATGCAATAACTCATAACAGCACTTAAAAAAAAAAAAATTTTTTTTAACCTACCTGTATTCTGGAGAAACTGCTTCACAAGTGTCACATCATCTGGGGCATTTAGGAAGGCCAAAAGAAAGTACATGCACCATGCACGAACATCCCTGGATACTCCACTCTCTCGTCTGCTTAAAAGAACATTTAAGTTCATTCTCTTCCAGTCTAGATTTGTTAACACTTCAGTTGCAGTTTCATATCCAATCATCACCATCCCTGGAGAAAAAACTTTATTATCATTTCTGAAACAATTAACCCACTTACGACGGGGGCATTCCAGCCTTGAATGTCCCAATGCCGGGGCGTTCGAATTATTAGGCCTAAATCAATTAAATGGCTGGCACAATACTGTGCCGCCCGGCCACTGGGCTTTTGAATGAGCGGTACAGTACTGTACCACCCGTCCAGAGAGGGTTAATATATCATGTAAAAAAATTTACCTAATGAATGCTAATTTTAGGATACATCAAAGGAGAGAGGTAGGCTGTATTTCTTCGCTGTTGTTAACCCGTTCAGCAGACTATTTTAGCTCTAAACGGTTAAATGCGGGATGAGACCGCGCGCATCGGGAAAACACCCCGGGACGAACGGTTGCGCGCTTGAAATCTTCCCGGCACGATCGGGAGTAGGCGAAATTCCGCCCCGGCGTGAATGGGTTAACAGATTAACCCTATGACAACGGTGCGTCACACCCTTGTGACACAGCTAAATTCCCGATGCTAGGGCGTCATGCCATTGTGATGTTTCCAATGCAATATTGCAATGGCCTGGCGTAGGGGTTTTCGTGTAGCGCGTACCCCGGAAAGGGTTAAGGAAAAGGTCTTGTAGTTCATTTTAGTTCACCTTCTTCTTCTTCTTCTTCTCCTACCAGACAAGGCAGCTTTGACTCTACCTAATGCCTAATGCAGGCCTAATGGTATGGGCTGTTTGTCCGCTGAGGCAGCAGCCAGCTGCTATGGTCCCGATCACCCAGTGTGCAATCCATACAAAAAACCATGACATAATATCATATCTCCGATGGGAAGACCAGCTGGGCCATGATGATATCATGTCATTCATTGATAAAGCAATAATTGATTGTTTTTTCCATTAATATAGATTTAGACAAAATTATAGCACTCACTTGTGCCTGAATCATGCTAATCTGTTTACTGCACTCTTCTGTCCTCACAGAATTTCCCCTCATTGATACTTCAAGCCTGCTCTAACTCTGGAGAAGCTTTACTTAGTTCATCAGCATGCAAACTTCAGTGGATTATTAGTTGCAGGTCCCAGAAAAGATACACTGACACTAAGGTGTTAAAATGATCCTGATATTTCTTCTGCACTAATATAATTACTACTTCTAATGATAATAATGGTTATAGAAAGAATAAAACTCCGTACCAATAGAAGTTGAAATATTAATTGTAATAATAGCAATAACAACAATAATGGAACAAAATATATAATAATAACAACAATAACAATGATAACAGCAATAACAAAATAATCATCCAAACTGTACTATCAACAATAATAACATTACCTGTAAGGCACTGAAGAGCTGCTCTGCTGTTTTTATTTATACTTGTTGTTGAAACAAGTTGATAGAAGTTATGAATATGATCATGTAGGAGTTCTTGAGTAATGTGGACACCTGCACTTCTATACTTCTTTAGTTCTCCTGCAATACTTTATAAAAAAAACAAAAAAACAAGCATATGTAAAAAAGTATAGAATACTATAAACATCACAAAACCTTCAGTATAACAATAAATAAAAATATGAATAGGATGCTGTACTTTTTTCTCCTCTACTAATTATTTCCTTATGCATCTTGTACATAATACCAAGTTCATACATAAAAGATAAATAAATCTTAAATGATAATGGTATAAAAGATTCCATAGCTAGAAACACTCAACCAAAAATTTAACTCAACATTAAGCTTTTGTTATCTTCCTGGTAGGAGCGGCATTAGGCAAATAATCGCCCTGTCACGAATGGGTTAAAATCCAATAAATAGATAGCACCACTTTCTCCTAACACCATCTAGAGGAGAATGGCCCCCATCTACCATCTCTAGCAAGAACTATATTCAGAGAGTGATGAGACATAGCAAGATGCCAACCTTCTGCTCTAAAGTACTGGTCATGAAGGACGTGATAGCAGAATGAGAAAAGGAAGATGACTGAGATCATGTGTCTACAATGATCCCATGTACCAATATGGCACTCGCAGTTATATGCACAGGTCTCCTTCCTCTTCCCCATCTCTTCAGTTGCTTTATGTCCTTTCATAAAACTTCCATCACACTCAGTAAAAAAACAGGAGCTGATATGGAGCCTATACTACAGTTCCAATATAATGCAACATTGATAAAGCCTGTCATATGGCACATGTAAGTCTTACAATTCAGGAAAACACACAAAAAAATGACAAACAAAAACATGGCTCTAGTATCATAATGAGTGAATGAAAAAGAGAGTGAAAAGTCGTGATATGTCACTTCCAGCTGCATTGCTCTTAAACAAAACCTATCTGGGATGCAATGCAGGTGGCACTAGAACCCATCTTGGGGGACCAGGAAAGTAAATCTATCTTCGTCTTCAGTGGGTAATCATATTCAATACAGGATCCTACTACCTTTACACAACAAGATAAAAATAATTTCATTTTAATCTACTCTTAAACAATTTTCCTTCCTTTAATAATTTACCAATATTCATATGTAAGTACCAGCCATAAGTACCTTCAGTTGTGAGAGCACAAAAATTCCATAATTCATTCAGTTTCTCTAAAGAAGAAGTTTTGTTGCCAAATACTAGTTTAATTGTTTAATTACCTCACCAAATCTATAATAATTATGACATCTACCTTGACATTTCAAAAGACAAATATATACATTCTAAAAAATTCTATTGAAAGGAATATTCATTTCAATAAAATTAATAATGAGATCAAGAACAGATCTAATAAATAGGGGGCTGCAAATATTATATGAAGAGTTTACCAATGTAATACAGCACTTCAATATTGTTTCTCCATATTCTTCTGGATAATATTACCCTGTATATGATCTGGTTTTATGTCTCAAACTCCCTTATTATTCAAGGACTTTTGGATTTGGTGGTGGGAGACTGTTAACCCATTGCTTGCAGTTTTAATAAAATATTCAGGCAGTAGGATGGCTGGTTTACATTGTCTGGCACGGTGCCATCCAACACTGCCTTTGCAGTAAATCATGCCATCCGCTGCTAATGGGTTAACTGGAGTAGATGTCCCTCCGGCTCCTCAACTGCATGTGTTACCCACTGTGCTATGGCAAACCCCCAAATAACTACCATGTAAATAATTATAGAAATATACTCATAACATAATATACTAATATACTTATAACATAACATAATGTAATATTTTACATAGGCCAAAAATAAGTTGTTCAAAATTAAGATTAATCTAAAAGAATATATAAAATAATACAATATCATTCATAGGTTACTCGTGCAAATCAATGAAGTCAGATTGCAAAGCAAAAAAAAAAGAAAAGATAAAGGAGAGGAAAGAAGAAAGACAACTTACTTAAGGAGTATGTGACTGAAGCTGGTAAGAATGACTGCAAGCTCATTTGAGGTGAGATTCTTCTTCCATAGTACTTCCAACATTTCAGAACATCTTGGAGAAACATAGAGCAGGTCTTCTATGACCTCTTGAGGATTACTACTTTCCTCGACATCCTTATTGAACTGTTGCAGAGCTGTAAAGTATCAATATGTCAGCAATAAAAAATGAATTAGTTATTGGGGAATACACATTACAAAAATATTTATATTACCAAAGCAGTTGTAAATCTTTGTTGTTAAAAGACCATGTTAATGAAAATGAAAAAAAGTAAACTAATAAAAAAATATAATGGTTATTATGATTATGCAACCTCTTCCATATAATTATACATGTTTGTGTACTACCTATGGGAGACAGGTTTCCAGAGGAGACCTTCTTAAAACTTCCCTTGGTCTTAATAAAATCTTAATTTCATAATGAATAGATAGAAAAAAGAAATAGGAATCATAATGATACCTATTATAAATGCAGTATTGTCTGCTTCATTTTTCCAGAGCTCCTTCGGTTCTGGGCTTTTCTCATACAGTTATATAGTTGTTAGTCTTTTTTTCTCTTATATTATACACCCACTAAAAATACCTGTATTACTTTATTTCCTTATCTAGTTTCATTCACCTTTCTCAACTCTTTTGTCCTATATCAAATAGTGAATATTCAATCAAATATCACTAAGTTAACTTTAATCTGGAAAGGACTAATACTTATAAAATACTTATCTAACATATAAAGTTAAAAAACTAACAATTCTACAACAGCATAAAAAAATAGAAAGAATGAAGCTGACTTCTAAAAAGCAATGTTGATAGTTCAGACTAGCATTTCTTGACCCATTCACGCCGGTTGATGTGCTATAACGGGGTTGAAAAATATCCCCAGACCCGGGTGACACCCTGAAACGTGGTTCATTTTCTGGCTGAGACTTGGACAGGGCAATGTGACGTGCTGAATCATCAGCAATTGATCGCTAGATTGTTCTCAAATATAATCGTTTTACATAATTTTTAAAATTCTGTTACTTTAGTTTAGGTGTTTGAATGTCATAAAATGAGATATAACGTTAAAAAAAATTACATAACAGAAAACTATGTGATATTGATGATATGGTAATTTCTGCTTCTTGATCTATTGAATAAAAAGATGTGAGTCGAAAAACTATTGTAAAATGAAATGTTTGGCCAAGAAATAAAATAGAGTAAAAAATTCCTAATGCAATACTACTTCTAATTTGTTGATTACCCATGATATCACATCATGAGGTAGATGTACATATTCATATGTACGAGTATGATTATTCTTCCACTTTCCTTTGGTATTTTCACATAGAAGTGAAGAATATAGTCAAAGTTCAATATTTTTTTACTAAAATAACTAATCTGAACATGGCAATATTTTTATGTGCCTTTACATTGTAGACGCATTGATGAAAACCATAAGAATAGGGTGGGTGAAAAATGTTCTGAGAGGGTCAGCGCAGTCCTGCATAGCAAGAAAACACCCTGGCATGAAGCGTTGCTCGCTTCTTAAATAACAGAGTAAAATAATATTACGGTATAAAAAAATAAAAAATAAAAAATAAAAAACAAAAATAAGCATATAAATAAATTGGTTATGCTTTTATTTTGCATACACTTGTCCTCTTCAGGTGTCTTTCATTGATAAGTATGTGATCTGGAGGCCATGGCAATATATTTTTCATTGCCTGCCCAGATGATATCATTCCTTATTTTAAGTGTATTCATAACCCGATGTGATATCATGTCATCTGTCGTTAACCAGTTAAATTAATTTTGGAACAATTAAGAAAGCACATCATTCTGTTCAATTCTAAAAATTCTAATTATATTCACCTCATCTAAAAAATACTCTTTCTTTCTATCCATGACTGTTCTCCAGCAAGATTATGAATAAAAGCTATGAGTACATTCTGCACTAGTAATTTTATTTCACAGACAAATTGTTTGGCTGGTTGAAATATAATGTAACATATCATATGTACATTAAATGACTAATCAATTTTAAATTAGCTGCTAAAATATAGGTAATCTTTTTATAACAATGATCCTTTCATAAACTAAATCTATGTTGCCCACATAATTTACCTGTAAATATCAATGAATCCAATATTTCTGTCTGCTTTAAAAGAAAAAGATGTGATTTCTCCTGCGCGCCTAATGGCATTATAGTGAAAAGGTCAACAAATATCCTCCCTATTCTTACATCAAATGCTTTCTTTATTATGATTTCAAGTAAAAAATGTCATAGAAAAAGAGTGTCTTGGATTTAATTAATCTATTGATTCCATACACTGTTTTCTATGAAAGCAACATTGCCATTGACTTAAGCCATAAAAATAAGTCACAGATGAAGATATCGGTATACATTAAGTTTCATACAATTATAAGATACAAGGAAAATAGTACATGTAGTCTACAGAACGAAAATTATATGATCATTTTCATTCAGAGCACTTCCTCTGGAAGTTGTCAATAAAGAAATTATTCAGCAGATTTGATGTACCAGCACTATATTTTTTTAAGTTGCACAATATGTTAACAGTACAATGTCAAGTTTACACTGATTGTGCAACTCATTTCTACAGTATGTAAATTAGTTTGTGCATTACTATGCCCTTGTAAAAACTATTAATTCTAGATGAATGAAAGTGTCTTTCCTTTCATGATAATACATTTTGTCCATCATATTTCAAGAAAATAAACATTTCCAATAATTTTTCATTACTTTTAACCCATTCACGCCGGATGACGTGCTGACACATTTCGTGGTTTTTGCGTCAGATGCTGATGACGACATATCTGGGCAAGGCCTGCGCTTGGGGTGAGCGAGCGGGCAGCCCAGGCTCGCGGCTTGTGCGCCTGAGAGTCTCGAAGCGTTAGGCTTTTGCATTCAAAAACCCCAGCATTACGACCATACAAAGCCGAAATCGCCCCGGCGTGAATGGGTTAAAAATAATTTTTAATAAACTGTGGATGTGTGTATTCGCTCCCAGGCGATTTGACAGTTGCTCAGCCATCTTTCCTTGAGGAGTGCTGGTGAGAATCATTTTGTTTTCATTGTTATGTCAATTATTGGACATTATTCAATCAATATTGTGGCAAAATTGGAAATAAAAGGGATATCAGTATCCATTTCAGTATAATGTAAAAGCCCATTAATTGCCATAAGTGTTGAAATTGTGCAGTTTTGATGGAAGCAATCGAGACGAAGTTATGTGATTGTCTGACAGCAAATTACATATTGAAACAAATGTATTAACAGCGAGCCAATATTCATTATCATTTATGGTCTGCTCCCCTGGGGGTCCTGGGGGAAGAGCCTTCTGGCTAGGGAATTTTAAGTGGGGGTTCTAAGTGTACTACTATAGGATTTGTTGAAAGTGTGTTCCCTTTGACTTTTAAAAGTTGGTGCTTTGGTACATAGAACTTGATTAACCCATTGCCAATGGGGCTATTTTGGCTGCAAATGGTTGAAACGCCAGGATATTTCAAATGCGTAAGCCTAATGCCAAGTGCTAAATGCCCAATCATCCAGCATGCGGCCAGAAGGAAAGCCACGATGAAATATCTTGTGCCCAGCAACTGACGCTGCCTTTACTTGATATCACATGTTGTCACCCGTCATTAACGGGTTAACCCATTGACAGCGGAGGGCATGATTTGCTGCCAAGGCAGAGTCGGTCGTAGATGCGGATGGTACAGTGCCAAACAATGTAAACCTGCTATACATATTTTATTAACCCCTTCAACACGAGGATGCATATACTGCCTCCTTGCAGCGCTCGCGTCAAACCCGAGGACGCGCATACTGCGTCATGGCTGAGTTCTGGTGGAATTGAGTTTTCTTTCTTTTGGATACTGTACGAGATCTTTCAGAATAGAGGTCAGATATGATACGATATATTACTTGACTTTCATTATTATTACATAAGAGTGGGATTCGCTTATACCAGGGGAGGCACTGATGGGCCCTGCTAGCAATAATTTTATTATCTATTTATGGAACATTATGTAAAAATATAAAACTTATTATGATTAGTTTACCATACTATTTCAATCGTTTTCTTTGGTCATCTGAGTGAGGCCTCCCACCAAGGTCATTCTTTCCATCTTCCTCCCAACCCATGTAAATAACTTGTCACATGCATATGGGGGAAGAGGTTAACTATGCATATTTTGATATATAACACATGATGATTATGTTGAGGTTTTGGCTTAAAACTATCATATTCAATAGCGACGTTTAAAATTTGGCGCGCGCCGGGAGCTCGGATACGGCGTGAGAGGCATTTTCTACTGCCCGTAGTGAAGGGGTTAAAACCACGACCAATGGGTTAATGGCGGACATAGCTAATTTTAAATGACATTTTTTTTTTTTTTTTTTTTTTTTTACATATTATTATACTTAAGCCTGATTCACCCCAAAATTTCTGATATACATCATACCCTCCCCTACTATCAGGACTTTGACTATCCCAGAAACAGTCATTTGTGTAAGTTTGTGTTTAGGTTTGAGTTTGTGTTTGAGTTTGAGTGTGCATGTGCATGAGTATAAATGTGAAAGCATGAGCAAGATATTGTGTGTGTGTATGTGTGTTTGTGTAAAACATGCACTACATATGCACCCTATGCATTTTGGCGACTGATATTGTACGCATGTGTTTTGAGAGGGAACGAAAAAGGGGGTGCATAATAGCTTATCATTCAGATGCAAGAATAATATTATTACTGCATGTTCTAATGTGCATAAGATTTATATCGAATATAAAATGAAATTCCGTAAAATCAGTACTTATAGATTAGTTTATAATATGGCTCCCAACTCCCTACGCCTTTATTCAATCACAATTCTTTACAGTCCCAACATCACGTGATAATATCAAAATCGATTGTATCTCTTACCTGCTATGGGCAGATTCCCACGAAGTTCTTGTAACAAACTTGTCGCCCTCATTTTTATCTCATATTCTTCAAGAGATGCAAGTATTCCGAGTCCCTGTTGCTTGTAAACACGAGTCAGCCGACAACACGTGCGGGAACTAAGGAGAACCACATATTATTTCTTTCTATTTTCATAAGTAAGACAGTTTTATAGAAAAACTTTATAACTATTGTCTCTTTTATTTTAAATGAATATATAATTAAGTCATGTCTTGATTTTATACCAGCTTTTTAATAAGTTTCTCTAGATATTTCGGTATATGATAACAAATTTAGAAATTAAGGTGAATTGTGATTGTTTACAATGTTCCTTACTTCGTAATCGCGGAAAATTGGCATTGTCTATCATTATTTCGTGAAGTGAAAACATAGATGCAACTATAGATGATATTTTATTATATGTTTACGATATATGGAAGGCCTATATAGTTTATAGGTGCAGTTTATGAAACCCGATTGATCAAATTCTAACTCCGGAAAGCATCACGGAATCGAACACAACAAAAGTTTGACGTGTGAGGTCTGCCAACTCGACAATATTGATATTGTTCTCTTCATGTGTACCTAGAAGAGACATTCATTAATTTTAGAGGTTGCCATAATGGAATGAGAGATCACAAAGGTATGTCTGCAACACCTATATTGTTAATTGTCGCTGATTTGTCTAATATAAGCCTCTTTTCTGAAAGTGACTGCACAAGCTGCAGATCTTTCCAACAATTGTGAAAATTTTATCTACGAAATTCTGTCTCAGAGAGTACTTTTTTTCTTGTTGCATTTGCCTTTTTAAAAAATAAACGTCAACCATGATTTTCACGAGAAACAACGAATGGAATCAATAGTTAAATCAATTCGAAAACACTTGTCATCATGTTTTAGTTTAATATGGTACAAGGTAAATGCTACATGTTGTATATAGAATGCTAAATGTAAGGTAATATTCATCTTTGGAATTTTTATTATTTGATACATATGATAAAAATTTGCTAGTATTTACAGGTATTTTGTAATTTTTTGGATGTGGTTGTCACTATCCAGAAGGTAACAGTACATGAAATTGATAGATTGATTAAATCTAAGTGTCACTTTATCTATGACATATTCATTCTAAGTTTCCAATGAAAAGGATATTTTATATTATTGATATGTCACATTAGAGTGCATACATATGGAAAACTTCATATTGTAGTGGCAATATGTGTACAAGCCCCTTATATCTGTGTGTATACTGGTCACACAGTGAGGAAATTATTGGTGCTACTTTGATGTTTGGTTATGATATAGCTTATGGTCACAGTACAGCATGTGGATTGGAAAGACTGCAGACTGTATGCTGCAGCATAACATTATTGTTTAGTGTTTTTGAGTTTATATTATATATGGCAGTATTATATAATAACGCATACAAATAAAAGCACATAAGAAAAGATATTGAATAAGTCTTATGTGTTTTGACCATGAATTGTCTTTAACTAATCCTACATTATGGTAATCATGATAATTTTAAGGATAGTTTTTATCATCTGCCACTAGATATTACTATTACTCATAGTATGATTGCAGAAAATAGTAATAGAAAATATTGACGTAAAAAACAAAGATTAACATGGTTGGCATGTTCATATCACCCACACCTTGGTAAAAAGATTTACTTTTGTCATGCTCATGTCACCCATATCCAATGAGTTTAAGCTCTAATGGCTTAGAGGCAGAGCTCCCCAGTTAGGTTTACCAGGGATTCTGAACCTTTGGCATAAGGGATACTTAACCTGATAATGATAGGACAGTTTGGGTTCTGCCCAGTCTAAACGCCAGGGAAACACCTCTGGAGTTTGCCCACTCTGGCCACAGCTGACCTCTCCACACTTGATCACCACTGTGTGCCAGCTATACAGAATGCCATGGGAGGTATTGTGTCCCTGGTGGCAAGTGCTGCCACCACATGACATGATTAATACAACTTGGTTATGTTATATTGCATTATGGTACATTGTATTGCGTTAAAATTTTAAGTCATAGTGTTGTGCTACATTGCTGTGCTATGTTGTTATTTATTAAGTTACATATAGCCATTTAGGGACAAACAACAAAAATGAAGACCTGCAAGAACTAGTTTTGCAATATTTTTGTTCTGCATTTGCCAGTAATCTGCCATTCAAAAAATATTTTTGATGCAAAATACCATAAATGTCCTTTATCTAAAACTGACAATAACTGTTTCTGATCATATTTTAAAGATACTGATGGTAATGATACCAATAATTAGAGACCAGCCTTTTTTGTGTTTAAGGGATATTTAGTAAAAAATGTAAGGAATCCAGTAGTGCCTTAACAAAAAGATAAATATCTTTTTATTCTTGTTTTCAAAATAAGGACAGTTCAGAATTCAGAGATCATCACTTCTAAACCACCTTGACTGGAAGAAGTATTATGTGATTGTATCAAGTTGTACCATTATTCCATAAAAGGTTGTGGGACTGCATGTACATCAGATGGACCGATATCGGACAGTCTGCCCTTGTAGGTATGATGTAATAATACCTTTGGATTGAATTATTCTGTTGTTGAGTGATCTCTCACTTATATTTCAAGATGCTTTTGAAGATACAGCACCAAATATAGCAGCAATAGTAGAGGAAAACCAAACCTAGATAGAACTGCATTTTTTTTCTTTTCTATAAGGTTTCATTTGAAATTTCTCATTGATATTTTCACTTTAAAATTTAAACATGTCCTGTTCTTTCAATTTTTATTTTATTTTGAGCTATGTCTTTCAAACTAACATATCATTATTTGCACCTGAAATTTTGTATTACAAGAAAATATAATTGTTAAAAAAAAATCATTTTGGGAGTCCCCCCAAACATATTGGTTACTGTACTATATTTTATTAAAATGACAGTCACAAAATGTAAGTGCATATGAAATTTCATTTTTGAAATGTATTTTTAGATTGTGTTTAAAAAATGTATTTTTACTTTTTCATTAATAGAGAGAGAAGACTTTTCCTATGAATTTTAGAGCTTCAGTAGAAAAATATATATATTTGATAACCTTTAGCCTTGAAGAATTTCTCTTAAGCTTATTGAGTCACACAGGGGGAGGGAGTTATACCCTTCAAAGTTATCACCCAAAATTATGAATTTAGATTTTTTTTCAGAAAACACTAATATTCATAATTTTTGGTGATGATTTTGAAGTGTGTAACTGTTACTGTTCTATATTCAAATAACTCGACTTACCATTTTTATTCTTTTGGGGATATTCAACATGTTATTTTTTACCACAATTTGATCTCATATTCTTTAGAATTAAATTTTCTATATATATATATTTTTTTTTATGTGTGTGTGTGGGGGGGGGGCAATATCACTTCTTTTTAACATAGGCTTGATGTCACCAAATATGTTTTTTATGATTTTAAAATAGTGCTAAGTTTTCCAGCAGCTGCCATACAACTATCAGGTTAGCCCTTTTGAGATGGGCCACATCATTAGATGTTTGGCCTGGGCTGGGCATCATAACATGTGGTGCTTTTTATTATTTTCTAGACTTATTGCATGATATGTGAGGCTATATATGATATGATAGCAAAGTGATACTAATTAGTATTTGGTATGATGTCCTAGCTACATAAATGAAGGAATATCTAGCTTTTGTTTTGAACAAAAATAAATACAGTACAAAAGTGATCCGACCCTGCGAAAAATGCCCATAGCAGAAGGGTTAAGGTTGACAGTCCCCAGTGACACCTATATGAAGAAAAGAAAATGTATGATGAATAATTATTGATTAGTTTTAGCCAAAGATATGAAAAAAAAAATCTTTTATAGCTCATGGCAAGTGAAAGATAGCACAATTCCTATATGTTGTATGTGTTGAAAACTATCTGTTTGTCCCTGGCATCTAGTCATCACACTGTTTTGCACTTTTTAACAGTACTGAACTTAAAACAGTTTTTTGTTATATGATAATTTATCTCACTTTTTGAAGTTTTCAGTGGCACCCGCTTGGCTTTATTGGTTCCTTTTCATAATTTGTATTAATATTACTGTTGACTTTGATATGTCATAAACATGAACAAGGATTTAAGAAGTAAATTCAAATTGTATTTTAGTACATATATGATACATTGGGAATACTGTGTAAGTGGTAGAGATAATTACAAATCTGTTACTTTCATATTTCATGTTCGTTATTTGCACTACATTTACAGCTTAATGAGATACTTATTATTTGGCCTTTTAGAGAAATCCCATGCATGCTCCTATGCAGCATTTAGTATAGAATATGTAATAATAAGTCTCTCTCATCTCAGGATGAAGTTCCAATGGCGTTCATTTGGATACAAGTCAAAGGTGGTGGTGTTGTGCTCTGTTGCAAACTTCATCAATGCAGCAGACAGAGTGCTCATGCCTCTGGCCATTGTGCCTATGGCTAATGAATACAAATGGAGTCTTTACTGGCAAGGATGGATCCTATCAGCATTTGCATTTGGTTACTTCACAAGTCAGGTTTGTCTTCTTTTATTCTATTTTTGAACCAATATTTTTGTTTCAGCTTTTGGTATTATAATTCTAAATTTTATATTCATAAAAGTTTATTTAACAGCAATATTTATAGATTACATTCTACTCCAGATAATAGGGGCCAATGCAGTGAACAACTATGGAGGGCGGAGAGTGTTATGTTTTGCAGTTTTGTTGTGGTCACTCTCTACTATTGTAACACCCTTAGCAGCTGCCTACCTGCCAGCTCTTATTACTGCAAGAGTTATTTTAGGGTTAGGAGAAGGACTTGGTAAGTCATCAGTTTAAAGATTCATATCCATTTAATGTAAAAATGGAACTTCACATTTTACTTTCTGATATTACATTTGTCATAGATTTGTCTATAACTTTGGTCTCTTCTCTATGGAAATTATTTCCTTTGCTGTCAGCTCATAATTCTTTTAAGAAAAAAAAATTATGTATCACGAAAAGAAAATTATTCCATGGTTGTTTTCTTACAATTTTATGTGAAACCATCTTCAAAATGTTGACAGTTTGTCTCCCCATACTATATTTATTTGGTGATTTTCCTCTTTGGATACTTCCCTAGGATATTTTAAACTTACAATATAGGTATGGCAAAATCGAGTAGCCTATAAAAACCCTAAAAGAACATGTAGCATTAAAGCCAAGTGTCTGTTTATCTATCCACTCACTGGTGTATATTCATATATTATTCATTCACATATAAGTTAAAGGTACATTATTTTAGTGATTCTTGTACATATATGTATATATATGTATATATATATATATATATATATATATATATATATATATATATATATATATATATATATATCATTGATTATATTTCCAGGGTTACCCACAATATTCCAATTATTTGCACAACATATTCCACCTGATGAACGAAGTCGAGCTTTTGGTTATATGGTTGCTGCTGGATCAGTCGGACAGACTGTTGCATCCTTGGTAAGTAGAATAATGATTTTAAGCCATTGTATATCAATTGCAACCATATAGAAAAATCTTATGCTAATTTGTTGGTATGGATGTCATTGCAGTAAGGAAGTGCATATAGAATATGCAGATGTAACAAGTTACTTAAACAGAGTTCAAGGAGTTTTGTGTATATTTCACATAGGAAAAATATTTGATAATATAATTTAAAATACAGTTACATTATTATGGAGATGAAAGTTCATCCTGAATAGTATCTGATTAATGGCTTCCTTCCAGTTTGCTCCACACCTGGATTGGCATGTTTCTTTTGAAATATTTGGATGCATAGGACTGTTTTGGGTTGTTTGCTGGCTGCTAACATACCACGATCCACCGATACATGCCGATGAAGAAGGACAGCAACTTCTTGAGAAGGTACTGTTGTATTTGTTTAATGACATGAATAGAAGGATACTAATCTCCATTTCTCTGCTCTGGAGTTGAAAGCAAGGAACACAATATAGAGTTTCTTTCTTTTAGTATGTTTGAATGCAGTCTTAAATTGAAATGTATTTTGTCCTAAACAAGATCGTGGAAATAAAAAGATAGAAAAACCATGATATATAAGTGAAATGATCTATAACTGAATGAAAGTGTTATACTGCAAAACCGTGAATTATTTTTTATAACATTCCAGGAAGCCATGTGTGTTTCTTGGATAGAATGGATAAGTCACTGGTCATTATGGTCCATTTACATTGCTCACTTTGCCATGAACTGGAGCAACTATATCATAATGCAGTGGTTGCCAACTTACCTTTCACGAACGTTAGGGGCCAACAAGGAGAGTATGAGTCTCACAGCAGTGCCTTATATAATCAGCTCACTCTGCGGAGTAGGTAAGCAGATAATCTTGTAGAATTTTCTTGGTATCATTTCTTTTCAGAGTGTAAGCCCATTGTGGATGGTCCTATGTAGGGGCAGTCATTTGATGGGTTTGCTGGAATGAGGGAGACTCAAGCTTCACCCCACAACCGTTTTTTCTTGCCAACTCCTGCTCATCCATACGTTAGAGTACTGAAAATCTTCCCTACTTTTTTTTTGTATTTTTTCATGTTGTGATACTTAGAGTGGTTACTGATATGGTTACAACAATGTTTAGATAAATAATTCCTTTAGTTTAGTCTTTTAGTCTCTGCATAGGAGAAATATATGCTGTACGCTCAGTATAATATCACTATCATGGAGAAGTATGAAGTTTGGCCAAAAAGAAAAAAGAAAAATAGAAGAAAAGAAAAGAAAGAAAGAAAGAAAATATATATAAAATAATATTATCTTACTTACAACTAAATACACCGCTTCTCCTTCTCACACCTAATGCCACTCAGCAAAACAGGCAAACTAGCAGTGGCACCTTACAGATATTTTATGCACAATATAACTTTGCCAGATCATTTCATTCGAGGAAATCAAGGATTAGAATATGGATATTATCTACAGAATAATTTTCCTTAGATCTGAAAAATTATATCAGCATTATTGGTTACATTATTGATCTTATTAATCTGTTAGTACTAAAGTATATTTTTTGTGACAGTATTGAATCTTAGTGTGGTGCATAATAAAAGGTCAATAAACACCAGGTTAAAATTTCATGATAGTATCTTTATTAGTTATTGAGATACTTAAAACTGAATTCATGCTGCTGCATTAAAAGTTTTAGAAATATTCCTGCCTTGCTACATTTCTTGACAATTGGCAAGTCATATATATAGTCATATATATAGTACAAGTCATATATATAGTACTTTCTCCAACACTAACAGAATAATTGTTTGAAAAATAGTAGGTGGGATAGTAGCTGTAGTACAGTATTTCATCAAGTTTCTAGCTTACTTCCATATAGTAATGATCTTTTTTACTTTTTTCTATACCAAAATACAAATATTAATTCTTGCAACAAAAGGCCCAAGCTTGAAAAGAAAAATAATTTACTTTACTTTAACCCATTGGTCGCGGTATTAAAAAAAGGTCTGTGCAGTAGGATAGCTGATTTACACGTCTGGCATGGTGCCATCCGCGTCTATCACCGACTCTGCCTTTGCACCAAATCATGCCATCCGCTGCTAATGGGTTAATTTCCAAATGTTCTTCAAGGTCACTATGTTATAGGGATTTTTCCTAGAAGTATTCAAACAGAGGTTGAAGCGTACATATTTAATTATCAGTAGCATTCATATTATCAGTAATATGACTCTATTCCTCATTATCATTTCAAACAGTACTCTTATGAAATCAAATGACTGACTTTGTCTTGTTGGAAGTTCTGCTTGCATGAACAGTATCTATATTGCTTTGTTCAATTAATATCTTTCATAGTTTTTCATTAGAAAAGAGTTGAAGAAAATCAACAGTGCTGCTTTGCTCAGATATAGATTTGGGTGTACACTATTGATTCTCTGTTTAGGCTCTTTCTTCTGGTTGCATGCTTCTTCAAAGGTTGTTAGATATTTTCTGTGAACTCTGTCTTGCCGGAAACTTTGTCATCCTCTTGATATTGATCTTGTGTAAATTTCAGTGGGAATTTTCAATGAGCCTTTCTTGATGTGTATTAAGTTCTATCCTACTTTGTCATCAGAGTAGTCACTGCCACCATCAGCAAGTTCATCTTGATCATCAAGTCCCATTTGGATTTGATCTTAATCAATTTCCTTCAGTAGTAGTAAGGCTTTATCATTTGTTAAACTGAAAACAAAGACACTTATGTTAGCAACGGGGAGTAATAGTGGTAGTTGGTAGTAATAGAAATGGTAACAATAAATTTGAGTAAATTTCATTACTATCATACTCTCGAATGACTAGCATCAGTTATATCTGACAGACAACCTTCAGCTGCAATTATATCATATTTATCAAAGAATCTAGATACTTTATAGTGTGACAGTTAAAAAGGATCTTCTTAGATTTGGCAGAGCTCAATCAATTGGTAGAAAAATATCTAGAAACAGGGAAATCATGGCAGTAATTACTCACTTATTGCTAGGGTTAAAATTCCTGAAGGCCCTCTTGAATAAAAGCTGAATATATGAAAATATTTTTTCAATCATGTACATGGAGAAGTACTTGTATAACATATCTTTGCCTTGAGAATAGAAATAAACATTAGAATATTACTGGTACATAACTTTTTCCAGTGTTCATTTAAACAGGTGTGAGGTTCAGGTTATATTAACCCTCTCTGGACAGGTGGTACACTACTGCACCGCTCATTCAAAAGCCCGGTGGCCGGGCGGCACAATACGGTGCCAGCCATTTAATTGATTTAGGCCTAAGCGTTCGAAAGCCTCGGCATTGTGACATGCAAGGCTGGAATGCCCCCGTCGTGAGTGGGTTAATCATGTATGGCATATATCCTTTCTCCCTACATATGTGATTTCTCTCTTCATTTAGGGGGAGAAAATGCTACTACATACATGCATTGCCTATTATGATTTAATTTTATTATTATTATTATCTTCAGAGATAGATGGCTCCAAAACCATTGACTCACCAAGGAGTCAGTTATTAGGCCTATCAGACCATACATGTTTTCCCCATTCCTTGAAATTTAGGGAAAAAAAGTATTATTTTATTGCTTTTGTTAATGTTATTAATGTTATAATGATACTGATGGAAATATTATAATAATGATTTAACCCATTGCGGACGGGTATCACGATGTACCTGACACAGGAGCTTAGGCCTGACGATGGGCGTCATGACGTAGATGACGTTCGGGGATTTTGGTGCTCCTGTGCCAATAGTGATGCCTTTTGCTGTGGCACTCACAGTCATAAGCACAGTTTCCTTCCTCTTCCCTATCTCTTCATGTTATCTTTATTGTAGATGGTTATATGTTTCGTATTCGTTCATGACATCACATAAATACAAAAATTAAAGTTACATTTTGTCTCCCATAAAACAGCAATATTTCTATCTCATTGAGAATAATGAGAATAAAGAAAATAATTCACCAATATGAATCATATACTAAAATTTTAGTCAACTTCAGCATTGATAGAGCCTGTCATATGGCACATATATGTCTCTAAACTCAATGAAGCACACAAAAAATAAAACAAAAATGGCTCTAGTTTTATAATGAGTGACTGAATGAGAGTGGGGAAAGTCAAGGTATGTTGTGTGAAATTGCCTCGCTCTGAAATAAAGCCCATCTTGGAGACTGTGCAAGCGAATCTATCTCCCGGGAGTAGTGGGTTAATAATAATAATATGATGATAAAAATGATAATGATGATAGTAATGATAGTTGAAAAAATAATGGTAATAATCAATGATAATAGTAATACAAATAATTTTTTTCCTGGCTATTAGGGGAATCAATAAACAGGGGAAGTCAGGTAGGCTTAACAATGGACTCTTTGGTACTTGTGGAACCATCCATCTAATAAAGATATAAAAACAAAGGCACAGTGGATAGTGCATGTTCCTGGTATAAGTGTGTTTATTATAATATTTACTAATTTAGGAAACTTCACATCTTCAATAGTGCTATTATCAAAGCATAAAAAGAGGAGCCTCACTTTTGCAGATGAGACATGGTGTTTTTTTATTTCTTCTTTCTTCCTGAAAGTTATCATCACTGTAAACTTTCCATCTTGTCAATACCTTCTTTGTTATGCTGCACATGTACTCTTACTTATAAACCTTGAATGTTCTGTCTCCAGCTTGGGGCCACATTGCTGACCAGATGATTAATGTTGGGTGGCCAGTCCTGAGAGTGCGACGCCTAATGACCTTTTTCGGACTTGTTGGACCGGGCCTGTGTCTTGCTTTCTTCCCAGAAGTCTCTAACTTGGTGGTCGCCGTATTGTAAGTCGGCTGTTATTCAGATATGGAATATCTTTTGAACATGAATCTTTACGTTCAGTCTTATTTGTGATAATTTTGTTATTTTTTTAATATGGATTTACATAGATTATTTGATTGGATAGTCTCCATATTACTGTCTTTGAAAATGTTGATTATGATTATTTATCTTTTGAGTATTTGCTTATTTTACTGAATATATTTATTTATGGTTCATTCATTTCATGTTTTCCTATTTTCCTGTAGGGTGATATCACTGGCTATGGGACTTTGTGCTGCTAATTCATCTGGACACTTAAGCAACCATGCAGATATAGCACCCAATCATGCTGGCATTACATTTGCCATATCAAATACTATAGTAAGTGAATTGTATTTTATTTAACTTTATCTGGTTTAGTTCCTTGATATTTCTGTAATTTGCCAGTGTATGTTAGTTAATTTCTCTAGGGTTAATATTATGTCAGAATGATAATTAGTAAACAAGAAGACCATCTGTTGAGTTCTTGGAAGGAATCTTTTGTATCATAACTGGTAGTTGATACTTGACATAAGGTAGTGTGACAATTTACATAAATAGATTTTTCTTTTATCATGTATGATTACCTAAGTTCAAGTGGAAACAGTTAAAAATGATTTTTTTAGTTTTAAGAATTTTCTGTCTAATAAGTTCAGTTTAATAAGTTTATCTATGTTTGAAGAATAGTTATGCATACTCAACCCCTCTTTTCATGTTTAAATAAAATTTAGGCAATCAAATTTTTAAAAGAATTTAAGATTGTGTTCAGCCTTTGGTTTTATAACCTTTGAATGGAGCTATTTGATAGAAGATAAATCTACTAAGGGCAGATCATGATGGTATGTTCTGCTTTACAGGCAACAATACCAGGAATTTTGTGCGGTCCACTGACAGCTGAATTAGTGGTAGCATCACATGGTCGCTGGTTCCCGGTCTTCTTTCTTGCGGGGACAATCAACTTTACTGCTGCTATGATATACTACACACAAAGTTCTGCAAAGCCTGTTCTATGACACAAAGAGAATTTACATAGTATGGAAAAGTGATTATATCTAACTTTTTTTTTTAAGGTGGTTGCCACTAACACTACAATATAGAAAAGTGAATATATCTTTACTTTTTACAGTGATTACCACTATACTACGGTACAGAAAAGTTAATATATATCTTACTTTTAACAGTGGACACCATTAGACTTAATTACCATAGATTAATTTTCTTTATAGCTCTGAACAAATATGTACTTGTAATAGTATACATCATCCAAGATATTGTAGACATTATTTGTTTATAGCATGTGTTTCATACAAGCCCCACTTTTATGGGTAATATACATTTCCTAAGATCAGAAAGATGCTACATAGATGCAATTACCTTTACCAAGGTAGTTTATACTGTATTGTTGAAATATTTTTTCTTCTCTTTTATAGTGTAAGAAATAAGGAGTTGTATTTCATGTTAGAATAAGTTGTGTAAGTTCACTTTAATATTATAAGTACTCAACTTTTAAATCAGTGTGCTGGGAGCATAGGACCTTAAGAGATCTCTGTAAGAAATAGGATCATGTATTAACTTAGTCATTATTTAATTTGGTTTCTTTTCAGTTTGGAGTGCCAAAAGGAGAAATGCACTTTTTCAAATTTATGCATTTACCTTCCAAACTTTTACCAACGTATAACTGATAAAAAATACTGTGATATTGTATCAGGTGTTCTAGCAAATATGTAAATGGCATTATATTTTCCTTTTTCCTTTTTGATTTTAATAAAAAAGTGAATTGAACTAGGCTCCCTTTCCATTTTATAATGAATACACTTGTCATGAATGTAAACAGAAATAACCTGTTATATTAAAAATGGAGACAAAATTAATGAAACAAATAGATATTGAAAGTTTACATCAAAATCTGTATGGAGTAAGATTTAAAAACTGTAAATGATTATTATTATTATTAATTTTATTGTTATATATTTTTTTAGTTTAAAAAAATACAAAGCTATGAAGCTATGAAAAGCAAACATGTATATTTTGATATATTGTGGGCTTTTAAATGAATATTTATGTATGTATGCATGAATGTCTGTATGTCCATATATGCATGTATATGCATGTATGAATGTGAATGCAAATGCAAATGTGTAAACTGGGAGATAAGAATAAACTGTAAATATATTTCATTTAAACAATTACCACAGGAAAACATATTGTACTTGAAAAACAGAGTACATTAAATTACTTGTGCTCATCTTTGGTATAGACATTTCATAACTTTATAATGTAAATAGGAGTGAACATATTTTAAACATGTTGCTTGTTTGCCCAAGGGTCCAGAATGGTATTACTGATAGCTTTTTTGTGTGATAAAGTTTCAAAAATTTCTTGTAGGAATAATAGTAATGCAAAAAGAAATGAGTGTTTGGTTATTGTTTAAAACAAAAAGAGATCTAATTTATTGTACTATAAAATAATAACACATTTTTACATGAGTGTATTTCTAATAGAAAGGTATATTACGATAAATTATTTTGATTTTCATTATCCTATTTGAATAGTACATGGAAATAAGTATTTGTATTTTTTTTTTTTTTTTTTTTTTTAACTAAACTGCAAGCTTTATTTATAAATAAATATTCATGTAATTATATTTTAAAAATTATCTGCACAAATTTAATTTTAAAAAATAATGGAAAAACATAATGGGTAACATGGATAATAATTAAAAAAAAAGGGAGAATATGCAGCAAATATTGGTGGATATTACTCATTAAGTTCAAAATTTTATCAGCAACCAATGACTTAGGGGATACTTGCATTGTGCCACCGAGGCAATTTTTCCATTTACTTGTACACTTCCTGCTTTTATTTTCAAACCGCACATACAAAATTGTTTACCAAAACCAAAACTTTCTTCCCTTCATTTTCAAAATGCTTACAAAATTGATTAACCCATTGCACACTGGGATAGATATGCTTATTTTGGCCCCTGGATGAATACAAGTGCCATCTACAGGGTAACCCAGATGTTTTTTATTTCAGAGTGTTATCATAATACTAGAGTCATTCTTGATGTTTTACTATATTGTGAGACTTATATGTATCACCTGAAAGGCTTATGCAATGTTGTAATTGACTAAAATTGTATCATGGAGTCCAATTGTATCATAGAACCATCTCAATGGAAAAAAAAAAAAAAAAAAAAAAAAAAAAAAGATGATGATGATGATGATGATGATGATGATATGGGGAAAAGGAAGCAGAACTGTGCCTATGACTGCAAATGCCACAGCTCAAAGCAGCCATACTGGCACAGGGGAAGATAGCAGACACTGCACATGGTTAGGGTAACTTTACTCTTCCCATTCTGCCCATTATTACTCTTAACCCATTCATGCCGGGGCGATTCCGGCTTTGAATGGTCGTAATGCCAGGGTTTTCAAACGCATAAGCCTAACGCCTCGAATCTCTCGGGCGCACAAGCTGCAAGCCTGGGCAGCCCGCTCGCTCAACCCGAGTGCCGGCCTTGCCCAGATATCTCGTCACCGGCGTCTGACACAAAAACCACGAAACGTGTCAGCATGTCATCCGGTGCGAATGGGTTAATAGTAATAAAGAAATACTGTCCCCAACGTCAAATACGCCATGATGACTATTGCCATGTACATCATGATACCCATTGGAAAAACAAAACCATGACTGTCATGTATGCAATGACAGATTAATCCATCTGATACTGGGAATTAATCAGAGCACAGTAACTGCTACCTGTGCAGGGATCAATATCAAGGTCACCTGCATAAGATAACTGTGGAAATTATTCTTTTTACCCCCTTGCCTTTGTCTCTCTGGACAAACTGACCATTGTTTTTGATCATAAGCATTAGAAACTGAGGGTTGAGGCTGAATTTGGAAGACTGTAGCTCAAGAACTAGCACCATTAAAGCTATAAAACTAGTGTAAGTAGCATACATAACAGAGAACAGCCTTGTGTCACGGCATGGTAAATGCCATCCAAAATTTGGGCCTAGCATCATCATGGCATATATAGATACATCTATTTTACTCTAAATGTTACTCTTCTTCCAATTAATGTTAGAAAGTCTATTAAAGAATATAAGATATCTGAGCAGGGTCATAGTATATTATATCAATTTCTAAAATTTATATGATAAATTCTCATTATATATATATTTTTTACCTCTATCATACATACAGATACACAAAAAAACACTCACACCAACAAAATATGTATGAGAACAGCAAAGCTAAGACACCCATAAAAATAAACACCTACCCACACATATATACATATACAAACACACACACACACACACACACACACACACACACACACACACACACACACACACACACACACACACACACACACACACACACACACACACACACACACACACACACACACACACACACACACACACGCTCGCGCACAAGCACGCACACACACACACACACACAAACACATTTACTGAACCAAACCTAAAAAGTCCATATATTTTATAATTCATAAATCTGAATCATATCAACAATTATAACAATAAAAATATATTTTTTCTGCATCATGAACATATTGTTTTGTACAATAATCTGTCATCATGCACCACTACCTGATCATTTATGTCTTTATTGAATTACAAATGCAGACCTAGTTTAATAAAATCCTGCAGTTCCTTATAAAAATATATAAAAATATTTGAAGTCTACACTTAATAATCCTACAGTATTCAAATTCAGTATTAAAATACTTTGTCAATACATATTTACTAAGTCTTTATAATAACCCTAAAAAGAATGGTATAATTCTCTTAAGCTCAACTGAGATACCAAAGGTTTATATGATGTTTTTTTCATAAGATTACGTAAAAAGAATATAATTACTGCTGTCCACACCATGAATGCAAATGAAGGCAGCTGATAGATAGGATACTGAAAAAGTAAGCCACTATTATATACATACACAAAAAAAAATGGAAATTAATATACAGATATAAATTGAAAACTGGCTAAGTGTTAAAGCTACTAGAAAAAAAAAAAAACTTATTGTTCCTTTTTGTCCTAAAACACAAAATAATTTTTCAAGCAAGCAATTTCTAACTATTTATAGCATAAGGGCTGATAGATAACAATGTTTAGCCAGTTTTCATAAGTTATATATAGTGTATACTCATTTACTTACAAATCACAAAAGAATGTCATAATAGGCAATAGTTATATGTGCATATTACTATAAATTTATATCTATTTTTATCTACCTGTGTATTCATAGAAATACAAGTTTTCATTATCATGCAAATATTTATAATGTGACCACTAGCAAATATCAACATATAAAACACTTTCATTCTATACATAGTTCTTCCATACTTTTTAGGATGTTAACAAATAGAATTAGTTGTAAACATTAAGAATAATTTGACTTGTGGGGAGTGAGTCTAAATGACAAATAATTTTTATTCCTTAGGATACTGAAGTCAAGGGATCAGTTCCCATCTTCAAAGACTTAAAAAATAATCACAAACATTACTTTTGAACATTTTGAGAGAGGGAGAGAGAGAGAGAGAGAGAGAGAGAGAGAGAGAGAGAGAGAGAGAGAGAGAGAGAGAGAGAGAGATAGAGAGAGAGATATATATAGAGAGATAGAGATAGAGATAGAAATAGATTGGTAGATAGGTAGATAAGTAGATAGGTAGGTAGATAAGTAGATAGGTAGGTAGATAGGTAGGTAGATAGGAAGTAGATAGGTAGGTAGATAGGAAAACAGATAGGTCAATAGATAGGTAGATTAATAGGTAGACAGAAATATATAGATAGATATAAACAGAGACAGAAATAGAAAGATATAGATTGTAAGGTATAGATACTGAGATATATATTTATCAATGTGCTAATTCTACTGTAACTTGCATTATTATCAAGCACCTATAGTATTCTTTATTCTTAACCATTCACTTCTTTAAGGAAAAAAGTGTGGTAAGTGTATCACAATTCACTGAAAACACTCTAACATTCATTTATCATGCTGCACAACCCTAGTATAATATAGATGCTCAAGTCATCCTTAACAGTCAATAATAATCAAGAAGTTATATAAGCCAACTTTGCAAAGCTATTGCATATTAACCCTTTATATTCAGGAAAACCATAAACGGAAACTAGGGATAATTACAACAAAGGCAGGTTTTTGCCTCTCATACCATTATACTTTTTTATGATTTTTTATACCTGCATCTACAAAATACAGTTCACAATAAATTGCCATAAATAATTGTGTCTAAATCAAGTTTTCCTAAAACTGCATAAATACACAATGTCATATAGAAGTCTAGTATTTCATGGGTCCTGATATAAAGGGTATTATTAACCAGGAATCTTTATTTTTTTCTGCTTTCCTTTGAAAATTTTGTCTAGGAACTTCGAACGTGAGCGGGGGCTAGCTGTAGCATCATCATCTTGTATCAGGAGGGCTGTTGAACTGGTGGTGCCTTGGGGACTTGTGTGTGGTGGAGTCTCAGGAACATCAGGCAGACTTTGAAAGGAGAGAGTGTAATCACTCGATTCCCCAGAAGCTGAGGAAGGCGTCAACTGAATAAATGGACGATCTGATGAGTCTTGTATTGGGATGGCTGAGCTTCTGGGATAACCATTTTTATCTACATTCTTGCCTTCTTTAGCCTGAGATACTTCCTCACTTTGCACACTTGCTTTGGCAGTCTGCTGAGAAAAAAGAAGCTAATGAAAATTACATTACAGGTATCTATCTATAAAAAGGGGCAAACAATGATTACTACAACACTACACAGATTTCCCTTTATTCTTGGTCAAAAGGTTACACATATCACTTGTAGTAACAAATTAAGTAGGTAAAAATATTTCTATAACCCACAATCCATTCAAACAAAGTACATCTGTGAAATTTGTATTGCCCTAACTTCAATCTCGCAAACACTTACATCTTCTATAGGTGGTGTTCCTGCCTTGTTCTTTCCCTTTCCATCAGACTTACGCAACAACTTCGAGAAAAAACCTGATGACTGTGATGGTGAAGGTGTGGTAAGACTAAGAGAATTGGCTGACACTTGAGAAGAAGTGGATGATCCAGACACCTCCCGTATTCTTTGTCTTGATTCTGCATTCGGTGTGCTGAAAGTTTGATAATATTTTCTGATAATGTAGTTTAATATTATCTATATTTCCTCTCCAAACTTCATACAGTAAACAATCATAATTAAGAAAAAAACTTATAAATTGACACACATAAGCATTAACCATGAATCTAAAATAAACTGCAAGTGCATTGTAGTTACCTGGGAGTATTTTGTGGTTGCCAAACAAGAGAATCACGCAATTTTTCCCAATAGTTCCAATAGCCTTTGGCCCTATAATAGTCAAGGGAATGGCAAAAACTTATCACAGCAGGTTTTACACATGGCTTGTGTAAGCAAGGAATGACTATGCGGCGACGCTGATCTGTTGGTTAGAGTTAAAAAGAAACTGATCAACCACAAACACTATAATTGTGATAAAAAAAACAACAGAAAAAGATCTTTCAGACAAACTGCATTATATGCACTTAACCAATTCATGCCGGGGGCATTCCAGCCTTGCATGTTGTAATGCCTGGGCTCTCGAACGCATAGGCCTAAATCAATTAAATAAATGACGCCATATGACGGCACCCTGCGAACGGGCCTTGAATGCGCGGTACCCGTGGTGTACCACCTGTCCAGAGAGGGTTAATACATGTTCCAAATAATAATCAATCAGAAATAAAGCAATGATAAAGACTTAATCAGTATCTGTCTGTTAAAAGAATAAGTGGCAAATATTTCTATACAGTAAATAAATTTACAAATTGAATTGTAATTACAATGTCAAAGTATTTAAGGAATTGACAGTGAAATACTTATGTACATATATTTCAAGTAATCAGTAATAAAATAACATAAGATCACCAATATGACATTATCTAGCCATATAAAATATATAAAGAATACATCTTACCATCATATGTACATCTTGAAACATGAAAAATAAGAATGGGATATTGCATTACAGTTTATTCAACAGAGAATGTCAAACAAAAAGCTGAATTGACAATCTAGCAGACTTTTCCTCTAGTATCCTATCAGTAGTTTACAAATTCAGGATAATAATCTTCCTAACAAATTCATAGTTTATTCCATCTGAATCTCTCAATAGCCTCAATCCCCTTCCCAGCAGGGCTTGCAGGGCTGGCAGCACCAAGCAATTTTGCCATCATCATTCATCATCTAATCAAATCTAAAGATGACAATCATCATGGGATATTCAAATTATTCAAAACCTATAGATCTGTAGTTATTTGCCCTACATAATTTTCTTTGCATCACCCTTCTTGTGATTTTTTTTTGTAGAAATTCTTTTTCAAAATATACAAAAGATTAATTTTTCAAAAGCTGCTGAGCAGCTGTTGGAAATTGGCTCCAAAATTATGCCTAAATATGAAATCATCCACACACTACATAACTAATGTTTTATGAATTCCTATCAAACAAACACAGAATTTGCCATACAAAAATTTTGGCTAAATCTATGGTACTGTTGGTGGAGGTAGAGCCTGCTGAAATATCTATATGGATTAGACTGTTGTTATTCTGAAGATACATATGAAAATATGGGTAGCAAAATAAAAGAAGAAAACATACACCAAATGGAAACTTACCTACACTGAGAGCATGAGCAAATAATGTGAAAAAGGTGTTTGTACTCGACTCTAAGAATTCTGGAGACAAAACTACGATGACTCTGGTGCATCTCTCTATGATGAGTTTAACAATACTTTCAGACTCAAACTGTAGACCACCAATTAGATCTCTATCCTTGTGACACAGCTGCAAGAATGAAATAAAATATATTGTATTACAAATAACAATCACAAACAAAATGGAGAAGAAGCAGATGGCAGGTAAAATAATAAGAATGAAGAAGATGGAGGAGGAGGGGGAAAAAATAGAGATGAAGGAGAAGGAGGAGGAAGTGGATAGAGAAGGTGCAGGAAGAGGTTAGAGGGAGGGAGTGGGAGGGGAAGGAGGAGAAGATGAGGTGAATAGAGAAGGAGGAGGAAGAAGAGGAGGAGGAGGAGGAGGGGGAGAAAGAGAGTGAATGTCTTCCTTCAGTATTTTAAAAAACTATCAAAAATGCTGCAGATCTGTTGAAAGGGGCAGGAAAACAGCACCTGCACTATAAAGGAGCCTATTAACACATTATGTGTAGGGCACCTAACAACCTAACTGGACATCAGGATGGGTGGTCAATGACAATATTCAGGGACGGGGAAAGTGTTTTCTGCTCCTTCAGGTAGCACAGACTAGCCCAAATAATATCTTTCCATAAATCCATCATAAAATGTGGGTTTAGGCTGACTTTAGAACCCTGTAACTCTGGAGCTAGTGCTGTTACAGCCATAATACTCCATGATTGTGTGCATGCTTCAACTGTGAGCAGATCCTGATGACGTGTCATGTATGCATTGACCCGTCTTTTAGGCTTAATCAGTGCAATAGGTTAACCCATTTTGGATGGGGTGCATAACAACCTAACTGGTCATCAAGATGTGTTTCCTCCACCCTCTGGGTAGCGCAGACTAGCCTGACAATATTTTCCCCTAAATTCATCATAAAATACAGGTTTAGGCTGACTTTGGAACCCTCTAGTTCTGGAGCTAGCGCTGTTACAGCCACAATACTTCATGACTGTGTGCAACACTTCAGCTGTAAGCAGATCCCGATGTTGTGTCTTGCACTCATTGACACCCATCTTTTAAGCCTAGTCAGTGCCAACACGTAAGTCATGACACTCGTCCACAATGGGTTAACCCTCTCGTAACGGGTGGTACACTACTGTACCTCGCATTCTAGGCCTGTTCGCTGGGGACGCGATACAGCGTCGTTTATTTAACTGATTTAGGCCTATGCGTTCGAGAGCCCCGGCATTGTGACATGCAAGGCTGGAATGCCCCCGTCGTGAATGGGTTAATATAGGCAAAATTGCTGGATCCAAAATCAAAGTCCTTCCTATATACAACAGCTATTACTCTCAATACAAAAAATTAATTTTGGCAAACTCAAAAGTATTCTTAACCCATTAACGATGGATGACACGATATCACTTCATGTGGTGGCAGTGCTTCCTGTCATGGACATGATATCATGCCATGGCTTTTTGTATGGCTGGTGCACCAAGTGATTGTGCATGTAACGGGTGGCCGAGGCTTCAGCAGGAAAATGGCCTGAGGCATTAGGCCTACGTTTTTTTAAATACCCCGGCATCGTGTCCAGGCAGAGCCAAAACTACCCTGGTCTTATCAGGTTAATAGTGCCAGGACTATATCTATGTATTTTTAAACAGTCCAGTGTCATCTCAAATGTAAATTTTGGTTTTCAGGTCAAATCAGAATCTTTAACATTATCACTAAGAGTCTCAATGGTTTGGCAGGCATAAAACAAACAAACATCATTCTTGCAGTTTTGCATTGTACCAGCTAATGTCTTATTGCAATATCTTATGAGGTATCCACAGCCAAAACAGTGTTCAGTTATTTCTTTTTCTGAAATATATGCTGCTTTTCTTTCATCTAATAAATTTTCCCTGTTAGTTGGCATTTCTTTGAATGATACAGCCATTAATTCTACCTATAATACCAATTTTCTGGAAGGACAAAATCCCTTACAACTGTCTACATCCAACTTTGGAAAGTGTGTTCTTCCCCATGTCTGCTTCATGTAATGCTTATTTACATACTGAGTCTTCTTTAACAAAGAGATCACATTAATCATCAGATGTAGGCAGCTTGGACTACATAATAACACTGCCATACTTGCAATATGGGACAGAAAGATAATGGTTTGCATGAAACTGAGGAATACCCTCTCATCAATCCTCCTCACTTCACTCTCATCACACAGGTAGGAAGGGAAAATAAAAAGAAGCCCAGGGAGGGAACAAGAAAAGAAGGTAGCTCTCCAGTAAATAGGGACAAGTCAACAAAGTCAAAAAACGTACTTGTACACATCTAGAAAAACACAGAGACAAACTCTGAACAGGAACAAAGAGAGAGGAAATATCATTGTACCATATAAAAATCAGCACTCATGGTCGAAAAAGCAATGACACAAACAGAGTGCAAGTTGTACATTTTACTTGTTTGATAGTAGAGAAACATCTGATCATATCTCCCAAGAGTGAATATGGATAGGGTGGTTGAACAAGGAGTAGATAAACTTTGCATTTGATACTTTTTACTTGTTCATGCTATCCAGCTATAATTTCACTCAAATGAAAAGTACATATTTGCTGCATCATATGTTTGGTGTATCTTTTATGACACAAAAAGTACAGTGGAAAAGTATGATATAATACTTAAAAGTATGATATTTAACCCGTTGCCGACAGAGGATAGATTTGCTTACACAGGCTTCAGGATAGGTTTTATTTCTGATCGAGGCAGCTTCTGCAACATAATTTGATTTTTCCCACTCCCTTTTAGTCACTCATTGTAGAGCTAGATCTATTTTTGCGTTTTGTTTTTTTGTGTTTTGCAGTTTTTAGAAATTTATATCTGTCATATCACAGGTTCCATCAATTCTGCAGTTGACTAAAATTGTAGTTCAGGGTCCATATCAACTCATTTTTTTTTCTTTATACTTAGTGTGATAGAAGTATTACTGTTTTAGGGGGGGACAAAAAGCAACTTTATTTTTTCGTATTTGTGTGCTGTCACGAACGAACACGAAACTTATAACCATCCAAAATGAAGAGGTAGGGAAGAAGAAGGAAACATGTGCTTTTGACAGTGAGTGCCACAATAAAAGGCATCCCTGCTGGCACAGTGGCACATTGCAGGCATTGGGCATGGTGTGAGTCACCTTCCTCCTCTCGTTCTGCCTGCACATCTTTCATCTGCGGTACTTTAGAGCAAGAGGTCTGCAACTTGCGATGTGCCATCCCTCTATAGAGATAGTGCTTGCTAGAAGAAAGTGGTGCCATCTAGGTCTTGGAAGTGAGTTGAAACCCATTTCGCTTAATATTACGGTAGTTATAATAATTATGACTGCAATTGTTAGCATTACTCACTTATTACTCATAGCACAATAAAATAACATAGTGATCCAAAATCCCCGAACGCCATGACGCCCATTGTCAGGCAAAAGCTCCTGCGTCATGTATGACGAAAAAACACATCATCCGTCGTTAACGGGTTAAAATCAAACATAAATTTCTTTGATGGTCAAACTCATTATGCACTAAGGTTTGTTATTACTCACTGACTCAAATTGTAAAATACTGTAATTTCCATTCATATATAAAATTTCTATACATCTATAAGTTTATGAAAATTTCATATCAAAGAGTAATAATTGTAGCTGAAAAAATAAAAGACTTAGGTAAAACTGAAAAGTGTTTACTACAACATACCTTAAGATTAAATTCTCCCTCTAATTTCTCTAACATCTCTTGCACAAAGTCAATATCTTCATCAGCAAATAAAACAAGTGCATCATAGTGCTGCAGTCCAAGACCTTTGCTGAGGTTGTTCAGATCATCTGCAATAATAGATAAATAAATAAATACATAAATAACAAATATCTATACACATAATATGCATAGAGATGAGAATATCATACAATGAATAATCAGTCCTGTAAAATCATATCTTATTCACATGATTAGTGTAAACTTCTTTCTTATGTCCAGTTCATCCTGAAAACAAAATCTGTCAAATGTTCCTTACCTACAGTAAGGATTTGGCTGTCAAGTTCTGCTACCTGTGGGACCCTCTGGTCAAATGGTGGTGGAATAGCTGTCAAGGCTCCTCCACTCTGAGTCACACATTTGTCATAATCAGCATCTGTAAACAGAAAGAACTGAAATAAGGAACAAAACTTCATAAACAAGTAAACCATATATATTGTACTTGTAATGAAATAAAGACTATTTCCATTCCATTTCCATATCCTAGTGTTTAAGAAATGACATTACATATCATCTGAAGTGTATCATCAATGACATCAAAGCGATCCATTGCTTCCAAGTAAGTCCACATTTGTCCTATAAGTCCACCCTTCTGGCCCCATAGATGTAAACAATGTTCTGTCGGAGATATCTTGCCACTGCAGATGCTGTTAACGTCAAGTCCAGCCTGCTCAGCCAAACCTCTCCAGTCTCTGGATATATCATAAAAAGGAAAATAGAGATTTTAATGACAAATTGTTTAAACACTTCTAGAGCAATACTCACTTCAGTATCTAATTGTAATGATTTGAAGGAAAAATTGATACTTAACACTACATTATTCTTTTATTAACATTTAATAAAACAACAAAAATTTGGTAAGACAAGTAAGTGATTTTTTTTCAATTATTTCCTGTTTCTGTTACTTATGTTACTTCAAGAAATCTTGTCTCATATTCACCTATGTACGCCTTCAGGAACCAACAAGATCTTCCTTGAATCGAGTTTAGTTGCCATATACTGTTTAGAAGCTGGACTAAGGATCCTTACTGGAGCCTCAGCCACTTCTTCACGGCGAAATGACATTGTTGTGGTCTGGAATAACATTGCCATTATTCATGACTCAATTCTGAAGTATTGGACCGATTGTGAGAGAGAAGGTAGGAGGAAGAAATACAGGGGAGGGGAGGTTAGGTGAGGGGAGGGGGAGAGGGGGAAGGGGAGGCAGAAGGGGAGGGGGGAGGGGAGGAGAAGAGAAGACAGGAGAAGAGGAGAAGAGGAGAGAGGACAAGAGGAGAGCGGAGAGAAGAGAATGGAAGAGAGAAACAAATTTTCTAAATATGGCAAGAGGAATATAGTTCAATAAACAGAGACCCATACAGAAACCTCCACATATAAGTATTTTAATAAATGGGTAAGATTATCATTTACCTTCAGAAGTTTCAAGAAAGAATTTCTTCAGTGGTGCAAAAGATCTTCAACATCCTGTTCAGGCCAGCTGAAGTTCTATATACAGCTCACCCTACATGATAAAACACCATAAAAACAAACATGAATAGGTGATAAAAAATAAATAAGAAAAAAAAAATTGTCACTTCAAAGAAATTCCACAACAAAGAAACTAACAATGTTCAATAATGGCTTAAAAATCTCATGGCCAGCTAGCATACATTGTGAAGGATATCAAATAGATGTAGATTTGAGTTTGCAAATTTCTTGATAACTTGCACAATTGAGTTTTGGCACTACAAAAATGTTCGTCAAAAGTCTTGGCACTGGTATTTGGTAATAATGATAATATGACCATGAAATATAACTACTAATCTACCACTAACTTAGGTATAAATCTGCAAAATATCTACAGCTAAAATGTAATTAAAATAATGAAGGTACCTACTCTATTAAATATGAAGTCACATCTTCCAAGAAGTGCAATAGATCTATATAGATAATGTCAACACTGAATAAACAGGAGAAAATACTTATTAACTGTGTTATAAACAGAAAAAAACACATCAGTCAAATCTTTTCTCTGTCCAGGCAATTATATAATACTGAACAACAAACTACACGCAAAATCACAAGAAAACTAACTTTGAATCAACAGGCAAATTGCAAGATCCAAAAACGAAACCAATCACGCCTGCAAATCCGTGAAACATCAAGGTCATTACAATCCGTGAATCAAACAGCTGTTTAATTGGGATTTGGGATACAAGGGCCGATGGCAGATTGTAGAGAGAGATAAAAGAGAAGCTTACATAACAAAAAGACCGAGAACAAGTGTCTATACATCAACGTAGGAAAATAATTTACTTGGACTCAAGGTTGCTATCACGAAAGTAGGCGAGTCATTCGCGCATTCCAAAGCTATTTGTCATAATTCTCTATCATCTACTGTAAAGTTATTCCCTAATATGACAGCAGTATCCAAAACGATAATCTACTACATTTAAACTGATAATATCACCAAAACATCAGACTTCACACAACACCCACCTGTTGATTTGTTTACATTTGTCAGCTGATGAGGACAACGTTTTCTATCATAGTTTTGTATGAGTGACTAAAGAGTATCTATTTTGTGTTGCCTTCCTGGTACATAAAATATATATAAACATTTTTATGTCTTCCACCAAGAAGCAGGTCCCTTTAATTTTATTCAGTTACATGGCAGTGTTTATGTAATGAAAGCTTCATACATTTTTTGCAAAATTGTATGCGCGTCTCTGGTGGATCAAGAATATATTACACTGAGGGTAAAGAGGCCTTGGCTTGTGTTCATGGGGGGGAAATACATTAAATATAAACTTACCATATCAAGGGACGACAATGCTTTTAGTAGAGGATCAGCTGCCCTTTTGTCCCCTTCTGGTTACACTACTGATATGAATAAGCATGCATTTTATTAAAAAAGAAAAAGAAAAAAGAAAAAAAAACCGTTAAATATAATAAGCATTAGTTTATCTTCAATGAAAGGCTTCAAAGTCATCATGTATCATCATACTACATATCTTTGATTGGATACCTAATATGTAATTACATCGCACATTTAGAGCAGTATTTAAGTATCTATTCTAATAATTTGATATATTGGAAATGATAGAATCAAGTGTCTAATTGTATGCAGTATTGTTTCCTGTTTTGGGAGTTTCTCAGTAACAGGGGCCGGGTTCACTAACATACGATTGTAAGGTCGGTTTCCGGGATTCCAGGACAATTCAGGATATTTCCCGGGAATCCGGGATTTCCCTCGCCATGTAATATTTGTACTGAATAGAGCTATATGCTTCGTTAGTTCAGTATCTGTAAAATGTTTGATAAATTTGACACATTACATTACAATGAAGTAAAGTTCTCTCCATTAACGTGTATGTATTGGCGTGATTAACCCGTTGGATACGGGGCATCCATTTTCTTGTTCTGACCACAAAACGAGCACCAGTTCCACCTGCTCAGCACACAAGTGGGGGAGAGCGTCCCGCGACATAGCTAAAGCTTTCACGCTCTTTTCATTCACTCGTTATGATACTAGTCTTATTTGTGTTAGTCAATTTTTGTTATTTATCATATTGTGAGGCTTATATATGCCATATGCCATAGTTTTTTTTTTTTTTTTTTTTTTTTAAATAATTACTAAATAAAGGTGACCTGTGCTTGGGACTGCGAGTGCCAGAGCTCAAAGCAACCATACTGGCACAGGGTCACATTGCAGCCGCTGCATATGGTTTAGTTCACCTTTCTCTTCTCATTCTGCCAGCACATCCTGCATCGCCAGTACCTGTGTGCCATCGCTCTCTGAAGCTGGTACTTGGTAAAGACCGGGGATGGGTGCCATTTAAGACTTTCTATTCTATGAGGTGTCATCCATATTTGGGATTTTAACTAAACGTACATTTCGGTAATTTGAATAATTATGATGATCATTCCCATCATCTGTCACCAAATTAAAAGATATATCTATTAGTATAATTTTTTATAAACAATAAGTGAAAAACACTGGAAGAAAACAAAGATTCGCCGGCGTCGGCACGTTCACGTCACCTGTATCCAACTGATTAAATAAGCTTGATTTTAGTTAATGTCATTCCGTTAGTCCTATAAGAAACTCATTGCTATTTGGAATGACATTCGAAGTTAGCTACTATAATAAGAATTCGAATCGTATAAGTTAGCTATCATAACAATAATAGGAAATTTATGCTAAATTCCACATGAAAACTATAATAGCTAATAACATAAAGCGTACACTCATCAAAAGTTGTTCATGAAATAAGTCTCCAAGAAGCACAAACAGTCAGTCTCATCTTAATAGCCATAAAAGAAATTGATATGTAACTTATTATAAAATTGGAAACCAAACTCATCAAAAATAAACATTCAGTCAGAATCACTCTAGCCTCTCTCTTTTATGTCATGCGTCTTCATATCTGTATGGTTCAAATTAGAAATAAATATAGCAATGTAAATCCCGGGATTTGAAACGCTTTCGGGGGGGGGGCGATTACTTAGTATATACACGTTAAATCATCAGAAAAGCTATATTACATTACATACTAAATATAACTTCCAATGCAGGCTCCAATGCTTGTACACAGAATGCAAGTATTGGTGCTCTTAAAGTCTTATATCTGCCCGGGGACTTCTCAAGTCACTGAACCCGGGATTAGCATTGTGGAGTTCAAACGTGAATCCCTAGAACAATTTTACCGGGATTTGTTTTTGCTGTCAGTTTTTACTCTGATTCTTGTCTTTATAGTAATATTCCTAATTCGCATTGTTTATTCCTAATTGTTATCCTTACTTTTTGATATAATGTTTTTTGTTTAATACATAGAGTTTCATTCTTAATTCTTATTCTTATTCATTCCCAAGTCTTTTATTAGTTACCGTGGTAACTGCCCTGTTCTTACTACGAACGAAATCACCTTCACTTATCTTCCATATCACCTCGCTTGTTAGAAGGATGGTCGTCATTTGTTTTCACTATCAGTATCACATCCTTTACCATTACTATAATCATTAACAGTTGTTGTTGTTTATGAATGCACCCTTGCCAGTATTTTACCTGCATTGTTGTTAACACTAATTAGTTTTACAATGATCGCCTCCTCACCTGCACCTCATTTCTAATGATAACCATCTCTATTCAGTATATATGAAATCACTACTAACCATTATGTAATTGAAATTGTTTTAATAGAATTGCTAACATGTAATCTCATTGATATGCAAGAAGAAAGTATGTGTGTGTGTGTGTGTGTGTGTGTGTGTGTGTGTGTGTAAAGATACTCACACACACATACACACACACATACACACACACACACACACACACATATATATATACTATGTCTGCCAGATAAAACTTATTCCGAACACAGACATACGCACACATATATATCTATCTTTATATATGTATGTATGCATGTGAATGTGTGTGTCTGTGTGTGTGTGCAAGTTTGCGTGTGTGTGTTTGAGCGCATGTACTTTCATATGTATATTTAAATATATTCATGTATATATATATATATAAATATATATATACATACATATACATATACATATATATGTATTTGTATGTGTATGCATAAATACACATTCACACACACAAACACACACAATATATAAATATATATATATATATATACATATGTATACATATATATGTATATGTATACAAATATATGTATATATATATGTATATATATACATATATATGTATACATATATATGTATGGATATATATATATATATATATATATATATATACATATATATGTATGGATATATATATATATGTATACATATACGTTTATATATATATGTATATATATGCATATATATATATGTATATATATATATATACATACATATATATACATATATATAAATAAATATACATATATACATATATATATATATATATATATATATATATATATATATATATATATATATATATATATATATATATATATATATATATACAGAGAGAGACAGAGAGAGAGAGAGAGACAGAGAGAGAGAGAGAGAGAGAGAGAGAGAGAGAGAGAGAGAGAGAGAGAGAGAGAGAGAGAGAGAGAGAGAGAGAGAGAGAGAGAGAGAGAGAAAGTGAGAGAGAGAGAGAGATAGAGAGAGAGAGAGATAGAGAGAGATATATATATAGAGAGAGATATATATATAGAGAGAGAGAGATAGAGATAGATTGGTAGATAGGTAGATAAGTAGATAGGTAGATAAGTAGATAGGTAGATAAGTAGATAGGTAGATAAGTAGATAGGTAGGTAGATAGGAAGTAGATAGGTAGGTAGATAGGAAAACAGATAGGTCAATAGATAGGTAGACTAATAGGTAGACAGAAATATATAGATAGATATAAACAGAGACAGAAATAGAAAGATATAGATTGTAAGGTATAGATACTGAGAGAGAGAGAGAGAGAGAGAGAGAGTGGATTATTATTAATATTTTTTTTACTTTGACGAGTTTATTGAGACAAGTGATTACGTACATCTCAAAAGGATGAGGTAACACAGGTTATCCTCAATGAGTGAGAGAGGGAGAGAGTATGTGTGTCCTTACCTAACTGTGTCAATACGAGAGAGGGTGTTAAGCTTAGTGGGTTCCGTTCACTATTTTTTTTATTATCATAAAACTTTTAAAGGTGGTGCACATTTCTAGAACACGCCACACTATTAGGGAGGTTGTTACATTCTTAGATAGCTCTGTTTGATAAGCTGATTTTTCAAACATCCTTATCACTTCCTTGACATCTCGTTCTCTGCACAGCATAATCATACCTCCTCTTCTCCTTTCCTCCTAAGTAGTATGTCCTATATCCAGTAATCTTCGTATCTCATATCTCTTAGCGCTGATGCTCATCTTGTATATGCTCTTTGGACTCTCTGATTTGCCTACAGTTTTAGGGGGGGGGGGGGGGGGGCTCCATGCTACTACCTGTGTATTCTAGAATAGGCCTTATGATGGTCTTAATGATCTCTTTTACCAGATAGTCATATACATACTTGCCTTCGATTAGGGCTTAATTTTTTAGAACCTATTCATTTATGTGATTGTTTGAATCTACGATTATTCCAAGATTTTTTTTCTTTATCCGTAGAGTTTGGTACTGAGTACTGTAGAGACGTAAACAAATACTGACTGAAATTTATCGCTTAGGATTTCAGATATTTCCTCATCTTAAGTAAAATAAAAATTGTTTTTGATGGCGACAATGTGATCTCTGCTCTTAGTACATTTATTAATTATGTCCTTTTCATAATCAATCTTTGCATTTCTCATGGTTTAATTACACTTGTTCTTCTTACTTTGTATTATTCATATGCTGCTTCAGGTCAGTGTTTTCTGAATCTTTTACATAGGAGTTGCTTATTGCCTCTCGCTTTCTTACATTTTTCACTGATCCACGTTTTGCCTTTTCTTGCCTACGTTTTAGATTTTGGTACATATCCATCTACTGCTTCTTTATACATTGCGCATTATTTTGTGTATTGTATTATATTCGTTACGTCTTGTATCCTCTTTTTCAGTTGTATCCCCTCACTTTTTCCTTCCCTTTCATCATTATGTTCCTGTAATATACAATATCTTATCCTCGGGACAATAGTTTTCTGTATCTTTTTGTGTCATCTTTATGTCCTGTAAATATTAAATCAAATATTGAGGGCCTATCCATCCCTCTCTCCCTGATATGTTCTGCCACATTTTGAAAAAGACAGTCCGCATTTATGGTTTCTAATAATTTACTCTCCACTCTCCCAGTCAATTGTTCTACTAAAACCCCCTGATAAGAGAAGATATTTTGCATTTGTTTTCACGAATTATAGTATTTCTCTTTGGCTCTTTAGTGTTTCTTTATTATTTTTTTGTAGTTTTCTTGTGTCCTCACTCGTGTAAGAAGCGAGTATTAGGGTTACCTCATTTGCTTTAAATTTGATTGCCTTCAGTTCCGCAAAGGGGTCTTACAATATTTATATTTCTTTTAGAAAGATTATTTTTTATTGGTATTACTACCCCTTCCGTATCCATTTACACTATATTTTCACCAAATGAGGTGTCAAGTTTGGATTCAGTGATGCATATTACATCTGGTTTAGTTGTTTCAATTTTTGTATCTAGCTCTAGTAGCTTTTAGTAGCTTTTGTATAAACGATTTTTAGATGATCTCTCGATATTTCTCTTTGTTTGCAAAACTAATGTGTTTTAATGTGTAATATTCTGCCACATTTTGAAAAAGACATTACGCATTTATGATTTCTAATAATTTACTCTCCACTCTCCCAGCCTCTGCATTTCTGCCCCGAAAATAAACTTGATACCTCTCACCCTCCAAAAAAAAGTTTTTTTCTTTTGTCCGTTGATTCTTTTTGTTCTTTAATTCTGTCAATATCTTTTGCAGCAGTTCCGTTATCATCTTCGGTCATATTACCTCCTATCCATTTTTTGTATTCCTCGTGCTTTGCTCGATTTCTGGTTTTCCTTATTACATCGGTTGCCATTTGTTTCATCAGGAGCGCTCCTTTCA
>BOPN01001123.1:274524-279524 GCA_017312705.2 Penaeus japonicus | reverse complement strand
GGGGCTCGCCATGGGAGTACACCGAGTCGATTTCGATCACCGTCCGTTCTTTCGGCGGGAGGAGGGGCGGCGAGTCGTCTGTGTAAATGATGGTCTTGTGGTATGGCGGGTCGCACTCGTGCGAGGTGGGGAGCGAGGTGACGGAACGGGCCTTGCGGGCGTGTGTCTCGACGTGCACGGGCGGCAGGTGCTTCAGCCGTCCAAGCCCGTCGCTCACCCTCCGATTGTTGCAGCGCTGTTTGGGCGGCAATGGAGGCGGCTCTGATTTGGGCGGGAGCGGTGGCGGCCGGTCGTACTCTTCACTGTCGTCAGCCTGAGCTGGAGAGGCACGAACGAGGTCTCCTGGATAAGTGTTCTCCTCCTGGTATATGCGTAACGACTCTTCATATAACTGCTTCGCCCGAGCCGATTTGATTTTTTCTTCGCGTATGGCATGTTCTTGGAAGTATCCGTCTCTGGCCGGCGATCCTTGAGACTGGTTACACTGCTGCGGGGCTCCCCTGTACATGAGGGAGCGCCTGGTGAGGGCCTCTTCGTACGAAGGAGGGTTGGAGGCGAGGGTGGAGGTGCTGCCAGCAGAAACGACCGTACACATGCTTCCGGTCCGTTCGCTCTTGAAGGAGGAGTTGCGGGAGTTGTGTGAATCACCGGAGTCCGAGGGCGTGTGTTCCGTGCCGTACACAGCTTCCCAGGTATTGAGACTGCCGCCTCCGTACTCCTTCCCTCGCGAATTGGACCGTGATACGTGCGGCGTGGAATCGTCGTCACTCAGGGTCGAGGAGTCGTACGAACGGTCGGCTTCGTCGTGAATCTGCGGCGTGGAGCGCGAGCGGTGCCAGGCCACAGCGTCGTGCGAGGAGGAACGGGACACAGCAGGAGTATTGTCTGGCGATCGTCCTACACGTTCATGCTGAGGTTCTGTCAAATAGTGTGCGGACTTCGATCTGCGGATTGGGGACTCGCGGCCCTCCAGGCCAGGGCAGTCTTCGAGCTCCTCGCCGGGTGGGGGCGGTGGGGCGCGGCCCTTCCCGTGCTGTGCAGGCCTCTTGCCAGCGACGCCGGCCGGACCCAAGGACACGCCGTAGTCCAGACCATTGTATTTGTTCAGGAGAGATTCTTCAGACGTTGAACGTACGAGGCCTCCGTCCCCACTGCTGGAACGTGATACTTTGCGCAGGTTTGAGCGGCGTCGCATCCAGTCGTGCCGCTGGAAGTTGGAATTCACAACAAATGGAGGAGGATTGACCATGTTACCAGCAGTACCTGGAGGTATGCTGTAAATGGATTCTTCCTCTTGTCCTTTTCTGTAGACATCTCCCATGCGGTCCTGGCGACTCTGGTATACTCTAGTATACTCCTTTCCTTGGCCAGGGTGTCCGTGCGGGCTGTGGTGGCCATGGTAGCCGGGCGTAGAGTAGGTGATGTGGACACGGGCGTGATCTCTACTGGGAGCTGCATAGTAGCTCTCGGGGTCGTCGTAGCCCATGGGGATCTTCTCGGGGCGGCGGTACACGGCCGCGTAGATTGCGTGGGGGTTGTTGGGCGCCGCGTAGTGCTGGAAGCGGTCCCCGGAGCGCTCGGAATGTCCACCACTGCTGTAGTTGCTGACGCTCTTGTCAGCTCCAGAGTGGCCGGAGCTCGTCGACTCGCTCTCCTCCTCGTCGGGGGTGTACAGCTGCGAGTCGCTCATGGTGAGACCAGAGTCGCGACTCAGGTTAGTTAGTGACATCTTGTCCTTCCTGGGCAGCGGGGACAATTCTCCTTCCACTAACAATTCACGCTCGAGGGAGTCAATGCTGCTGTCGTCCCTCCTCATGCCGCCGGAGCTGTGTAGGCTGTGACCGCTGTGTAGGCTATGGAGGCTGTCGGACTCCTCCGCGCCGCTGTCTTGCCGCATGGGATCTCTCTCTGGTGGCTCGCCCAAGAGGTGCAGTTTATCTTCACCGAAGATATCACCGCAACGCTCGATGAGAAATTCCACCACAGCAGGTACTTGTTTTGAGGCCTCGGGACTGAGCGCCAGGACGGGCGACGAGGGCCACAGGATGGAGGGCCCCACGCACACCGCCAGGTTGGACGCGGACATCATGTTTTCTGAAGCGCGGCGAGCGATGTGGTGCAGAACACACAGGAAGTACTGCAGTAGAGTCAAGTGTGCTCGGGGCAGTCGTGAACACAGCAGGAGAGTTCGGGATATGCGTTCCCGTAGGTTGCCGATGTGTGCTAATTCTAACCACTCTTCGTAGAGGTCTGCCACCAGCAGGCAGTCTGGCATGGAGCGTAGGAAGTCTTTTAGAAGTGCCGCTATTGCTGTAATATGTACAGTGTCAAGCTCGATGGCTGAATCTGCCTCGCCTGAGTCCAGTTTCTCTCGTAGCTCCCTGACCAGTCGAGCATTGGCAGATTTTCTGAAGATTCCAACGGTGAAAGGTCCCTTCAAGAACAAATGCGACAACATGTCCTAGAAGAGAAAAAATATATATGTTAAACTCAAAGGAACAATCTAACATGTGAAAATCATGAATGCGAAATGATGTTTATGGTTTAATATATAACTCCTATTAATATGTGTATTCTTCTTACTTACCATGACAGGTTTGGGCAGCATATTATCCGAGTCGACCAGCTTGACGAGAGACTGGCCGTACAGGACTCCCGTGCACGAGTTGAGGCTTCCATCCAGGGAGTCTCCCTTGCTGTTGGAGCGCTTGAACACCCGGTGGATTCTGATGGGTGACTTGCGGGCCTTCTTCGACACCTTTTTCACCCCTTCGGGAGACTCGTACGACAGCTTCCGTGCCTGTCGCAGAATGAACTGGCAGCGAGTGACCAGCTCCGTATTGTACAGGTTGTTGCACTGCTCGGCGTCGCAATCTTGCAGCAGGTCTCGCACGCAGTTGAGCTTGATAGCATAGGGGTATTCGTGGCCGATGAGAGGGTACGGCGAGTCGTCCATACCCGTCTTGACCCACAGCTGGAACTGCGACGAGTCTGCGCCGCCCATCTCCAGGTGGTCGAGGGTGAGCGACACGCACTCCCGCGCCGTCGTCGTCGAGCTGATGCTCACGGTCTTGCTCTGTGGGAACAACGGCCTTGTAAGTCAGTGGGCTGGGGATGCGCATGCAACTACTGGTAACAGATAACACATGCTCATAAATAAACATTGACTGCATAATACTCTCATTAGGAGTTATCCTGATACACACAAATAAATATATTTAGAATTAATGAGGTAAAAAAATAGTGCTGAATAATAATTTAAAAAACACATGAAAATGCAAACGATACACAAAAGTTTCAAAAAATGCATCATCAGCTAAGTCTTCAACATAAAGCTACGGAAGAAATTTCCTAATATATGCACTGCATCATATTAACATCATTCTGTGATATATCGATTTGCAGTGCAGTGTGACTTGTCCCAAATACCCTCAATTAACGCAGGAAGTGAAATATTACTCCTCACCAAGGTGCGAAGAGTGAGGTACCAACGGACGGAAGTGACAATGGGATAAGGCACTATTCACATCTAAAACCTTTCATTTAATACCCACAAAAGTCTACCAACAAAAGTTAAGATATATATCAGTAAATCTTAGTGCAAATCACCCCTTACGGCGGGAACACAGACATTCGCCCAAGCTGTTTACCCCACAAACAAACAGCGGAGGCATCGGTGAGGATTGAAACGCCACGCAATATTTAGAGTATAAATTTCATAAGGCCCTTCATTAAGAGGGGCATCGTTGTACCCGGGCGAGTGCCAGACAGAAGGGGCTTCATAGGGTGCCAGGTGTGTCAACAATCGCGCTCTGGCACACCTGCTCGTCATGAGGAATCCCTTTCAGTTTAGTTTTACTTTGTTATTTGTCTTTCTTGATCCCATGGGCGATAAGGGAGTTTCAATGAACATATGGTCTCTCTTGATTAGCGTGAAATGATGAGATATTCTGAATCTGATTATATTACTGCTATGCTTCTAAGTGGGGAGATTATCAATGAAGGTATATCTTTTCAATGTTATCGCTGCGATCCCAACTGTAGCCACAGGAAAGGTTACGTAAAAAAATATATATAATACTAATATACTGATTCATCCTCTATTCTAGTTTACCTCTTTACATTTTAGATAAGATACAACTTACGGAGGAAAAAATGAAACATAATTGAATCATACCTGTTAAAATAATATCTTGCCAAAATTATTACGAACGCGACGTAACACAAAAAGATAAGGAAAGTCAAAAGCACAACTTGCTGTATACTTACGAAGTCTATGTTGTTGACGGGGTCGTAGTAGGTGACCTGGATGGTGGTGGAGGGCGGGTCCTTGTCCCTCTCCTCCGTCATCACCTGCTGCAGCTTGTTGTACCACAGATCCTTGGTGGCGACACAGCTGTTGGACACACGGGGAGGTTTAGCATGGCGGTTGAACGCAGACAGAGTGCTGCGGCGGTACGCGGGGTAGCAGTCAGGCACATCCTTGGTACTCGGTTTGACGGGGCTGAAGGCGCTCGGGTACACGGCACTGGAGGAGCGCCTTAGCTGCGTGACCTTCGCCAGGCGGGGCACGGGCACGTCGTACAGGGGCTCGCTGTTCTCGTCGCACGGGGGGCGCGCCGTGCTGTAGGTGATTTCCGCGTACACGGGCTCCGGTACCAAGACAATATCCGGCCGCGCGATCATGCGTTCGCTTCGAGACCGGCGAAGAGCTGCCTTTTTGACACTGTTCCCGAGGCGGGTGGACGCTCTCCGGAGGGCGGCGCCCTTGCTACGCCCTCGAACGGCCTCCGACGGCTGTCGCCTAATACTCGAGAGCTGTACGGGTTGCGGATCCTCTTTCGTTTTGTGAGGCGCGAACACTTTTCGTCGTATGACCGCAGGAGAGTCAGCGCCGCCCAGGCACAGCAAAGGTGCCACACACCCGCCCGTGCGCCCACGGCTCCCTCCCTCCTGCACAACACCCATGTCACAAGTCATTGTAAATAAATATCACAGTA
>BOPN01001123.1:267024-269524 GCA_017312705.2 Penaeus japonicus | reverse complement strand
AAATCGCACCCGGTTACTCATCCACAAGGCAACCTGGTGAGAAGCACCCATCCATTCATTCATCCATCATGCGGTAAATACACGTTGAAGCGGGACAAGCATGTAGGACCCCCGAAGCTAATGCTCGACGCAAAGTAAGTTCGCAGTGTCAGGGGATAAGATCCCAACCATTCGAAATATGTGAACGGGGGGGGGGGGGGGCAGAGGAGCTTCACTAGGTACTTGAGTCTGGCTTAGCCGGGGACAACAGCCGTCAGGGGACCATAAACGCATACAATGGAGGTAGCGCAGACGCAGTCCTAATAACAGTTCTGGAGAATCCAATAATACCCCGTTCCATCCTCCTGCGTCTCCCATTCGTGGTTAAGACTTTACAGTCACCAATGACCTGTTACACACGAGCACAGTGCACACGTGGCTGCTAAAAACGTGTTGAAAAGCAGAGTTATCTCGTGAAGGGATAACTTCCTGGTTATGGCTGATGTTTTAATCTTGATGTGGAAGATTACTTGTGGAAATGTCTATAAAAACAATTAAATGTGGCCGCGTTTCTCTGCTGTTTCTGTTAATTAACTTTAACGATGCATAACTATGTAAGTTCAGCCTTATCAAGACAGAGTAAATATAAGTGAACTTTATATGTTCAATGTTTTCCCTAGATCTAATATCTAGCATACTGTTCAATTTATCGAAAGCCCCCGCCTCCAACACTAGAGGGTAAGCAAACTCTCTGAAAACGCTAGAATGTGATAATAAGCGAAAATCAAACAAAACACGACCGATACTAAAGACTAACAAATCACTTCCTAATCACAGAACTTTCCCACGCCATTGCCCAGCCATGAGCCCGGATACGTTTCCGGACCACACCCACCCGGGGTCAAGTGCCGGCCTGGGAGAGACAATCTGATGCTCTTAATTATCAGGTCAGACGGCCAGACCATGACCCCAAAGTTCCGCGCTCCTCCCCCGACACCAGTCTCGCCGGCGCCGCCATAACCAGGTGCCGAAGAAGGTTATGGGAGTGATAATTAGATACTCATGTCTTGGCATCGCCCGCTGGATGTGGTGCTGTGTCCTGGGTATTATTCTTTGTCTTCCTTTATGTTTTGCAGGAGCTTAAAATAGCCCTTTTTCGGGACGCATGCCGTTTCACATCTCTTGGGTATTTGAACAATTAATCTTTGATTAATCCGGGATTAAATGCCAATCCCAAAACAAATACCTCACGTGCATATATGTATCTAGACTGAACTGAATTAGCAATACGACTACCCTGCCAATCACCAGCGCTTTTCCATTAGCTTTTTAGTTCTGGTTCAATTTCAGTTTTTTTTCTTCTCTCCAGATACAATCTTTTAAACGTCAACGTCTTGTCAACAACTTCGGGGCGTCGGGGATAAGAAGCGGCAGCTGAAGAACCACTCATTAAGACGAGGTCTCCAGGGAGGTCGCCAGCTGATTCGGCACATGAGAGGACCGGCGCGAGGTGGAGGAGGGGATCAACCGCCAATAACATCAATCAGAACCTCTCTCTGGGTCTGTGAGTCCTGCCCGCCTCCTTACTCTAGTTGGGTCCTCCGTGGCCATGTGAATCTACGCAGGCGATGGGCGTGGGCGGCTCTTATCCGGGTTGGAATCGGAACAAGGAGATGAAAGATAACGCGAGATCATTAAGGTGAGGGGGGGAATTGGTCAGGGATTACCATCAGACCGAGAGAGAGGGAGGAGGGGAGGGGGGGGGGGGTCGTGTGCTTCATGTGCTGCCCAGGTGGACCACACACGCCACCGATTGTATCGTGGGAAATGGGCGCTGGATTGTTTTTTTGTTTCCTTGGGCTACTGACTGGAGAAACGGTTAGAACCTTTGGTGAACGTTACATAGGCTGCTTAGAACTAAAATCTATATTATGATTAGAGATCAAATAACCGTGAGGAACAAAGTTTCCCCTTTTGTGTTTACATTCCGGTCTGTTAATGGCCGTTAATGGGACCGCCCTCTAATAGGGAGAGAACATGCCCTCAACATGCCCGTCCTCTTATCACAACACCTCAGCCCCTTCCCCCCTTCCCCACCTCCTACAACAACAGTTTGGCCGGGAAGACGACACCACACATACCCACGTAGTACCTTTTCTCGACCCCGCTCCTCTTACCCACGACCGCACGCCCGTCACCTGACACCCCGCCCACCCGCGCGTCCTCACCCCTCACAAGCCCCAACACGTGGCAAGCGCACTTATATTTGGATCTTTTTTTCTTTCTATCCCTTTAACTACCTAACAAATCACTGTACTAGACACTCCCCTGCTCATCAGCCGCTATGTGGCGCCTACAAACCTGCCCTGTGTGTGAGGTTCTGCATTTTTTCTCTTTGATTTTTTGAAGTCGCAAGATTTCTTCCGAAACAATCCACAGTGCCTATCTTATCAAAGGTATTAACTACCTGTTCATCTCGGCAAAGCGATTTGTATATAATACAAGCAAACACACCACATGA
>BOPN01001123.1:247024-262024 GCA_017312705.2 Penaeus japonicus | reverse complement strand
GCATTAGGCAGAATAAAACTGAAAGTAACTCGTCGGCACAGCGTAACAGTACGACTCCTTTTTAATGACTTGACAAGCTCGTTACGAAGGCAATTCCCATGACTATTCTGCGTACACACGTCCTGCACTGACAGTCTCCCCTTCTCCCCAAATTCCCATGTTCTTTATTTAGAAGTAAAGACCGCAAAACCCATATATAACCTACTCATTCTTTCGAACACAACAACCGTTATATCTACCACATAACGCAATTTTTTTTTTTCCTTAACGTAACTGATTCAAAGAAAGAGTCCTATTTATACATGAACACGCACCATCCATCCCGGATTATATGATTCTGATTTCTTTCACTCTCTAATTTTGGTAACAGCATGACTCAATTGCCAGCACGAACGGCTGACACAGTCTTTGAGTGTTTCGGCATGATGCAGAGGTGACTTGCAAGGTGACTTCCCGAGCCTAATCTGTCCCGTGACGTCGGATTCTCACTCGCAGGTGTCAGGGCGTCGGCGGGAGTTTTTGATTTTCTTAATCATCATTGTTAGTTGTCTTCATTGTGACTCACGATTTCTTTGTCTCTCTCGTTTTCTTTCTGTGTCTGTTTCTCACATTCATTTATTCCTTTTCTTTCTCTCTGTCTCTCTCTCTCTTTCATTCAGCCACTCACGGTTTCGTAATTAGACTGAATGGGTGTCATCTGAATCGTATACTTCATTCATGATTTCAGCTCGAGGACGAGTTTGATTACCCGGGTATCGATGTATATATGTATGTCAAAACGACAGTACGACAGCGTCCCTTCGAGCGGCGGTGCTCCTGTCTCCCTTCTCCTGTTTTCCGTTCCGCTGGGAAGTCCGTGCGTCACGGTGCGCTGGTGTCCTTGGTGTACAGCGCACACACTTAAACCAGTAATTGCGGCCACTGCCACACGCTCCTACTTAATTGTATCTGACTACCACATTCCACGACATTCCCTCGCATACACGGGCGATATAAAAGATATTGCCAACATGCCAAACATACACGAGGAAAATTGGAGTATAAATTCTGAATTTCATCCCGAGGAGGAAATTGCACTCCAAGTCATGATGGTGTCAAGACTTTGTAAAAAAAGGAAAAAAAAGTTAATGATACTTCCTCTTCATCTGATTCCACGCACCTCCTACGTCATTAACGCAGAGCCATGCAAGCTCATGCAAGAAGTGTGATGTGAAAAGCGCAACATCGAAGTGAAAAACGAAACATCGGAGTGAAAAACGGACGGGAAAAGAAGATGTCGATATGAGATACTTCTCGAGCTAGGGGGCCTGAGGAGCACCCACTGAACGTAAACAACTTATGAAGAGGATTGCGATGGGTTGAAGGAGGTGGGAAGAAAAGGGGCGGGGACGGGGAGAGGGGAAGCGAGAGAGAGAGATAGGGAGTGGGAAGAAGAGGGAGAGGAAAGGGATAGGGATAGGGAGAGGGAGGGAGAGTTCACCTCCCGGCCCGTAAAGATGCCACATGCCACATCGCTCATGCTGCTCGCAAGCGTCAGCGATAGCATGCTCGCAACCCATCTCGCGCCATGTTAATAGCGGGAGTCGAGCATCAGCGTCACCGCGCCCGTAGAGGCCCAAACAAAAACTAGATTTGAGAATGTGTTGTCGGGAGGCCACTGGTCAGGGGGAGGAGCGCCGAGCCGTGGCTGAGAGGACGGCGCTTGGGGCTTCCTGCAGGATTCATGCTTGGGGGAGTTCTTCTAAGGAGGTGCTTTGTGGAGTAGTTTTCAGGATTCGACGTGCGATTTGGTCGTTTGTTGGGCGTGGCGGGAATTGTCTATTTCAGGGAGAGGGAGATAAATCGCCAGTATACAGTATACATGGACCAAGAGCAAAGATATGGAGAAGGAGAAGGGGAATGATAGGTAAATGGAGGACGAGGCGGAGAAGCAGAGGCGGAGAAGAGCGAATGGGGAATAAGGAAAGACTAAGACAAAATACATACAAAGACGAAGGAAAGCAACACGAGGAAGAAGAGTCAGGGAAGCGAATGAAAAGATTGAAAAGAAGGATGAAGATCACGTCAACAAACGACCGGATGAGGCGTTTCAACATACAGGATGCTTCACAATTGCTCCAACACCCTACAACGCCGCGGCAACCTTGAAAAAATAATCGGTGCCTGACCAGAGAAATTCACGTTTTAAGAGAATTCCCCTGAAAAAAAAATCGTCCTCCTCATTATCTTCTCTCCTCTTTATTCCTTTTCATGTTCCTCTTTCGGTCACACGGCGATGCGGGGCCTGAACGTGGAGTTTCATCTTCTTTTTTTTCTTTATCTCTTCTTATTCGCCGCCTTCGTCACCACCCCAAAAACATAAACGTGCGGGTCTTAATTATCGTCCTGGGACTAATCTCCTCAGACTTCCTCGCCTGCAATTATCCTGCAAGTGAAGATGTTGTTTCAAGGATCTTGCAATGGGCGATCCTGATGCTCCCACGATGATTCACAGGTTGTTGTTACCTTGTCCACTTCCGCTCATTCGTGGTGAACTACGGCTGGCCATTAAGTCGCGAAGACGTTTTAAATATTGCTCGTGAAAAAAAACGTGACGCGAGATCCTCACGAGGACGTTAAACTACAAAAACGTGAATCCGGGTTTCTGTAGCTGGAAACTCGTGGTTATTTCGTATGCAGAAGGATATGAGTTGCACAAGCTAATGTAATGAGCAAACTTTGGGCGGTTTACTGGTCTCTTCAGGTAATTAACATCTTCTGCAGGTGACGAGAGCGGATGTCTCCCGGGAGTGAACAATGGCAGAGACCCTCCCTATCCTGCTAGATCCCTACCACGCACAGTTACGACCCCGCCATCGCAGCTAATCTCGGTTTCATCTCTTCCTGTTTAAGTGATGCTACATGCATGATAGACACACAAAAAAGATTTAGCGGAGTGCTGTTTAACGCAGCCCGAGGGCCCGCCGTGCAGCAGCCCCTGATCATACAGCACCTACCACCTCGGCACATCCTGCCCGGGTAGGGTCGTGACCCTGGCTGAACTCTGCGTCAGGCAAAGCGGTGCACGACGGTTGAGTGTGATTCTAGAGTTAATGTGTGTGAGGCTTCCCAGCATCCGCGGAGGCTAGAGATGGCAGGCTGAGATGCCGGCCTCCGGGGGAAGGCGCGGTGTACCCGACCGGATCTTAACGGTGGGCCTCCTCTTCCTCCTCCTCCTTGCGGTGCGGGCCCAGGCAGGGCGGCCGCCAGGTGCCACCACACCCGCGGACCGCCCTGGACATGCGCCCTTCATAATATCAGCTATTCAATTATGAAAACCCGTTATTCCAAGCCTCACACACGCTCATTACCCTCGGGACGGATGCCAACCTCTCGTGCCAAATCCACACAACCGGAACTTAATCAAATAAAAAAGTGGCCTCATGAAATACTTCCCGTATTCACATATCCTATCATCAATGACAAAGTAGTGCCATGGAAAGTTCTAGCAACTATAACGCGACTTGAAAGAAGAAGCTATAATCTACAGGTCCGTTACTTGCACGCACAACCGACAACATTCTTGCCGCCGAGCTCGCGAAGGCCGAGCAAACAGTCTTGAACTTGAAACAAAACAAAGCCATTGCACGCGGAGCGATTCTCAAGAGTGCCACTGTGTTCCGCACCTTCCCCGGGTTGCAGTCTGCAATCCATGCACACTCCTCTTCTTGTGTGACCTTTAGGTTTCCTGCTTACTATGTGAGAGTTACATAACAGCCTGGCCAACAGACCCTCGCTTTGTATTTAGAGCAAGTGATCATAACCCAGATGCTTAAGCGGGTCGACCAACCATTTGTTATCTGATGAGGTTGTATGAGGTGGGCCTCTGAGGGGGTCCTGAGCACAGGGTAAGAAGATAGGCATCGTGACACACACAGACACACTCCTCCCGGCCACAGTACACAGAACTGGGTTACACGCCGTCACTCTCTCGGCGGGTGTAGGCAACCTGCGTAACACCTGGAACGATGAGGGGAGTTCTGTTGCTGCTTCCCTCGTCGAGGCAGAGGGCGAAGGGAGGGAGAGGGATATGTCGATGAGGAAGGAGAAATCGGGAGGGAGAAAGAGAGAGAAAGAGAGAAAGAGAGAAAGAGAGAAAGAGAGAGAGAGAGAGAGAGAGAGAGAGAGAGAGAGAGAGAGAGAGAGAGAGAGAGAGAGAGAGAGAGAGAGAGAGAGAAAGAGAGAGAGGCGCGAAGAGAGAAAAACAGACAGATAAAGAGCAAGAGAGAGAGGAAAAGCCTCCTTAAACTCTCGGTTCGAAGGGGAAAGGAAAGAGGGATGGGGCGTCGCTGCATTGTAACGGACGAGAACGAAGCGTAAAGTTTAAACGGAAGGTAGGATTCAAGATGACGCAACCTGAATAAATGGCTTAAAGAGATAAACTTGCGAACAAAGGGACGGATATTTGAAAAATGATAAATGAAGACCAAGATAAAGATGAATAGAGGAGAGAGAGAGAGAGAGAGAGAGAGAGAGAGAGGGAGAGGGCGAGAGAGAGAGAGAGAGAGAGAGAGAGAGAGAGAGAGAGAGAGAGAGAGAGAGAGAGAGAGAGAGAGAGAGACAGAAAGAGAGAGACAGAAAGAGAAAGAGAAAGAGAGAGAAGAGAGAGAGAAGAGAGAGAGAGGAGAGAGAAACAGGGAGAGATTCACCAAACATACAATAAAAGAAAATAAGTGCAGCCATAAAGATTTTACGGTCATCCCATCAAGACACAAACACAGAACAAGAAAATTATTACAAGAGAAAAAGAACGGTTGTTGATTCAAATACCGCCTATCACACACATAGAAACATACAGACACTCACAGTCTCTCTCATACATACATACATACATACATACATACATACATACACACTCACAACCACGTAGATACCCAGACATTCAAATACACGCAGTAACACAAATATATGCATACACGCACACAGAGAGTAATAGGAAAAGGAATAAGAAGCGGGAGTGGAAGAAGCCAAGGAGGTGAAGGAGGACGAGAAACAAGGCGGCACTCAAAGGATGAGCCGCTCAAGTGACGTTTATTTTTCCTCTCTCTCTTGAAGTGTCCAACGATTCTTATTTTCCTAATCTTTATGTGTAATAAAATTAGGTCATTCACCACACGTACACACGCGCACACACACACACACACACGCACACACACACACACACACACACACACACACACACATATATACACAAAGGCACAATGAAGAATCACAATAATGTGATAAAATTAAATAATTATCATTTTTCTTCTCCCCTCATTATCCGACCTTCAGTTTCCTTGTTTCTTGTCTCCTCAAAGCCTGTGGTTACAAGGCTGAGATGAATCCCTCACCCACAGCCTCTTCCGGGACGTCGAGGAGGGAATACTATATCTGTGCTTGCTCCCTTCAGATACATTTGGAGTTTGATCGCTTCTAAAACGATTTCCTTTACATAAACATCTATACATCTAATCCCTTCGTGATGGGAATGACCTTCGGGAGGAGAGAGACACTAGGCTCATCTCAAAGGCCCCACTACCTCAGAGCTCCCGCCGAGCCGACGTGAAAAAGCCTTGGGCGCGAGGACCGAGGACCTGGTCCCTGCTCAGCCGGCTGGGACGAAAGCCTGAGGAAGGGCGGCAGCGTGACTCACCGTGGTGAACGTGACAGGTGTTTCCATGATGAACTGCCTCTTGGGGCGCCCTTCCCGCGTCCTGTTGGGGGGGAGGCCGCCGCTTGTGCTGCCATTGTTACTGTTGTTGTTGTTGGCGTTGTCTCTGTTGTTGTTGTGCTGCTGCTCGCCGTTGGGACCGCGCAGGCCCTTGGCGCTGAAGGCTCGCTGCAGCCGCGCCGCCGTCGTCGAGCGCTTCCTCATCAGCCCTTTCATCTTCTGCAGGAGAGAGAAAAAATCGGTGTTAGTTATATTCAGTGGGGTGCTGTGATAACATCTACCCTTCTGGTAACCCATACACATGTATTATCTTATATTAAAAGGATACTAACAACGAAGAAATCATGTACACTTTTTCAGTTACAGGAGAGTAACTGGGCGCAGAGCACAGGGCCGTTCTGCTACCTCCTCTTTTTCCACCAGGAAGTAACAATAAGCACAAACACCATCGCGAATAAACACAATAGAGGGAAGACCCTGGCGTCATTATGTATTCGATTAGCCATCCGCTTGGAACCCTCTCCAGCAAGTAGAACGTGAACCGCTAACCTTCCCCCCATCTCGGGTCCTACCATGCCTGGGTTCCCGAGTCACTGCGTAATACAGTATGCTCAAAAAGGCACCGAAATGGGCTCCCCTTATCTCAAGGGCTTAATAAATCTTAATTCTGGTGATAGCGCCTGAAGTGCTTTCTTGAAAGAGACGAAATGCACAGAAACGTTCGTTAATACAATCTGCGTTTATCCTTCTCAGTTCTTTTTGTGTAATCAACTAAAGAAAACACACACAGATACACATGTAGCCACACACACACACACACACACACACACACACACACACACACACACACATATATATATATATATATATATATATATATATATATGTGTGTGTGTGTGTGTGTGTGTGTGTGTGTATAAAGCAATACATAAAAGCATATATCTAATTACATCGCCTTTCGCTCACCACAGCACATACAGAACGACCCGGTGGCAGAGAAGAGGTTCTCCCTCTGCCTCGACCTTGATCCATCTTTCCCCTGCCTGCCGCCCGTGTATCTGCAGGGGCCTCGGTAGTCCCACGGTGTAGCCTCCGACGGAAACGCATTACCCACACCCACACCCACAGAGGCCCTCCAGCATCGCCGCCGGGACTCCGCTCTTCACACGCTCCTACAGACGTTGACAATAAAGTCTCGGTTAAATAAACTTGTAAGGCGAGTACCACAGGGTATTTCCTACCGCGCGATGCAGACTTGCTTCTCTACCGTAGACCCTGGTCTGGGAGTCCCCCCCCTCCCCCCGCGATTCTCCCTCCCCCGATAAAAGAATAAAAGAAAATGATAGTAAACGACGATCTATCAACACAGAAGCCCCGGCAAAGCCAGCCTCCAGCACTTCGCGTTCGACTAATTGGCGATTATCCCGCTCCTCTTTGCCGGCGAATTGACGCGTCACTTAAGGCGTAGTTTACCCTTGCATTCCTTCCAGCTGATTACGGCGCTAATTCATACGCCTCAGCCCGAGGGACCTGACCGCAAGTACGGCAGTTGAGTTTTCGGTCTCGCTGACTTCAGCAGTAAGTGTCTATTGACTCCTGTGCAGTTACTCGTATACAAATATATGTCTTCTTACGGAGGAAAGCAATTGGTTATAAAAGTGGTCCTCTAAACTAAAAAGTGTGAATTAAGTCTCTCAATGACAACCCACTTTTGATCTGAGTCATGACAATAACACATTCATTAACAAGTTGTATTCATCATAGAGCGCTAATATAAGGATGGAAAAAAACAAGAAAGCAACAAAACTAAGACCTGGCTCACGTGGCCAGAATTTGGCCCTAACACCAAACTGGGGCGGAGACACCACAGAAACGAGAAACCTATTAAAATAATCTCTACAGGTTTCCAACATAAGAGTTACCGGCAAAAACATTCGCATCCCTTTGAGCAATTACAAAGGTGAACTTTATGTCATCTATCCACAAGGGCACTTATGCTTCATCGCAAACATCTTCGGGATAGACTTAAGAGATGTCAAACAATAACCAATACTACTACCACCGAGAGGCGAAGACTGCTTGCGACAGGAGTACGAGGACCCTTCGTCGCACTTTAGCCCTAACTATACAGGGCCGTAAGGCCGTTCGCGGCGAGCAATGAATGAATCGGAAAGCACGGCAATATCGCCCTTAAGGACACCCGCACAGAGAAGCTTATATTCCTAAATGAATGGTTCCAAGACGGCAGCGACGACAATTCCAACACATGCCTTTTCCGTCCTTATGTCCCCTTTACCTACAGACGATAATCAACCGCCCAAGCTCTCTTTTGGGCGTCCCGCGAGGTCTGGGACGCAAACACAGGACCTACGCCTCCTGCAGAGAGAGGCTTTATTGGGCTGGCAGGTGTATCCATGCTCCTCCGCGGCCAGGTGTATGCAGATGAAGTGGATGTCTCAGTGCTGATCAACTGTATAATTTCTCGAAACGCTATGAGGCGGCTAAAGGCAGCGGGGCAATCCAGTTATGCTCTCAAGGCAATAAACTCTGACCTCAGGAAGGGAAGAAGAAAGTAGAAGAGAAAGAAAACGAAGAAAGAGAATTAAAGAAAGAAAGAATAAAAGAAAGAAAGAGCCCCATGTACGACGACCGCAACACCGTGTTGTGTCCAAGAGGAAATAAATATCTGTAAGGTAGTTTTACAGCCGGTTTAATCAATAGTATTAAACAAGTAACCTGAAGACTTCTGGTGGGGTTTCTGGCCTTTGTCCCTAATATACATGAAAGCGTACATGAGTAAGGGTATGTCAGAGAGAGAGAGAAATATGATATAAAGTGAGACAGGAAGAGAGAATGAAAGAGAGAGGAAAGAAATAAGAAATAGAGGGAGAAAGGGAGAGCGAGGTGTGGGGGGAGGGGGATAACGACGCGAGATAGACAGATATAAGAGGGGGGGGGGGGCAGACAACGAGAGAGAGTAAACACAACTTGATCGCAAGCAGCATGGTATCTGCTCACCACCGTTGCACATGAGGCACTGAACCACGATTTCATGCAGCGAATAGGTAGTCAAGGGCGGTCATGGCGACGCATGACTTTACAGATCCTTGCCACGAGCATCAACACAAATGCCGCTAACAAATGCGGCAGGATTATTCATTCCATTAATTCCTCGACACGATCCGAAGTTACTATTTATGGATAACGACAAAAAATAAAATAAAAATGAATAAAAAAATAAAAAAATAAAAAACAGAAATGCAATCTTAAGAGCATTACGACACGCTGCGGAATCCATCTTGAAGGCAGGACGTGGTCGTGGGCGTACGGGCGGCCACGTGAGCTTGATCGGGCGCCGCAAATGGGTTTCCGAAGGGGTTGAGGAAGCCGGACGCCGACGCCTAATCCCGAGGGAGACAGATTTACTCGCTCCGGCTGGAGGAGTCTCCCCTCGCAACGACGCCGCGGGTTTTCTCCTTCTCCGAAAGAGTGAATCATCCTCCTTGCCTCCTTGTCTTCCTCTTCCTCTCTCTTCGTTTTCTTGCACCTCTTCCTCTCATCATCCTTCCCTCTTTATTGCTTCCTCCTCCTTCTACTTCGTCCCTCCCTCTGATTCTCTCTCCCCCTTCGATACCCCCTCCTTATCCACCTTCATCTTCCTCCTTCCTACTTGCCTTCCCATCTCCTCCCTTCCCTCCCTCCATCCTTGCTTGCTTTACCCCATCTTCTCTCCCTTCATCTCCCCTCTTCCTCCCCCCCCCCTTTCCCTCTCTCCACCTGCGCTCGGCACGACTAATGCCCCATTGCGCGATCAGCCTCACGTTGTGCTACCCGTGAGTCACTCCACGCCCTCTGAGTCACTGGGTCTATCCTTTGAGTATTTCTCTTTCTTCCTACACCAACAGCGGAGCCAGTCATGTCATTCGTTCCTCGACAAAGGTAATCTGCTCGCGGCCATTCCATCCTTTTTCTTTCTTTCTTTCTTTCGTTCTTTTCCCTCTCTCTCTTTACCTCTCTATCTCATTATTTTCACTATTGCTATCGTTGTCGTATGCATTTAATTACCAATTTAAGTGAAATCGGAGTAACAGTAGTAGTAAATGAAAAGCTGCAGCAGTTGTAGTAGTCAGTAACTGAAGAGGCGGCTATGGTTTTAATACTAGTAGTAGTAATAGCAGAAAGTAGTTGTGGTTGTAGTAGTAGTAGTAGTAGTAGTAGTAGTAATAGCTGTAGTAGTAACAGTAGTAGAAGTAGTAACGATAGCACTGATGGTTAATTTGTTGGTAGCAACAGCTATTGTGGCAGAGTAATTAGTGTCAATGACAGTTGTTTGAGCAAAGTTGCCAATATTGCCAGTGTTGATGGCAACGTCAACAGAAGTCTGTATATCCGATGCAATAACGCAGGCTTGGCGTCGGCGTCAAACATAGCGATGGCGTCGGTGTGCGGGCGTAGGAACAAGTGTGTCAGCGGTTGAGTGCGAGGAAGTGAGTCAATAAGCGTGGGTAAGTAGTGCAGGAAACACCACGCAGCACGTGGACCGATCGCCACGCGGGGGGCGAGGGCGGGAGAAAGGAAGGGGGGGAGGAAGGAAGGGAAATGAAAAAAGGAAGGAAGAAGAAGGAAGGGAGGCTTGGCGATAAAGGATGAAACAAAGTATTTTTAACAGATGAAAAATCCAATCCTGCTTCAAGAGCGTCGAAAGTGGTCACTTCCCGGAGCAAGCAACCGTAAAAGGCACTTGCAAACGAAACCGAAACAAGATTATCCAAAAGAGCAGCCTACGTAGAGGAAAAATAAAGTCACGATACCATTCTTTCCTCGCAGGCGTGGCTGGCGGGCGCGGCGCGGCGAAGGAGTCCAGCCACGACGCTAAATGTCAACGGAAAAAAGAGAAAAGTTCGAAGCGGAAGGTCCAACGCTCGCTCGGCGCTCACCCCTCCCCTATCTAACCCCATCCCCCACCCCCATCCCCGAAGCGCGCGCGCGGGACCACGCACTGTCCAGTATGACACACATGCGCACGGACTGGAACGATCACATGGACCCCGCACACTTGCACGATGCATGTCATTTCGCTCGCTCTATCGCGCCCTTCTGTGTCGACATCCAGAGTGCAACATACGGAGATGCAACAGAAATCCCCGGGACGCCAACATGTGTTTAATCGGAGACTAACTGAGGGTCGGAGTTCTATGCGGAAGAAAATAGAGAGGGAGTGTGGGAGATGGAGAAATAGCCGGATTGATAGATACACAGATGAGATAGAGAGAGAGGGAGAGAGGGAGAGAGGGAGAGAGAGAGAGAGAGAGAGAGAGAGAGAGAGAGAGAGAGAGAGAGAGAGAGAGAGAGAGAGAGAGAGAGAGAGGCCTTTGCCATATAGAACAACAGTTTTTCGTTGGGGAACCCTGGCGCAACATGACCCTGGACTCATTAGTCCAAAAAGAAAGGGAAGAAAAGGAATTCGAGGCGAAAAACATAACGTCTTCGTGATCTGATCTTACGCAAGGACAGGAGCGTGTCCTTCAGGGAGGAGTACCCACGCCCCTCTTCGGTCCTGCCGTAAGAGGCCTTTGGAACCCGTTCTCCTCAAGTCAAATGTATAACACGCAGACCAGAGGATATAAATCGTGGAACGTGGGGATAAACTGACTTCGGGGTAAGTATCAGATTGAATAAAAGATCAATAATAGTCAGTTTCATTGCAGGACTCCCTACAGCTGTAGATCTGCAAAACACCCTACCACTTGAGACTAGAAACACTTAATAGTAACAATAACATCAATAATACATACTAATAATAACAAAATAATAATTGAAAACAACAAAACCAAAATTGTGAGTATTTGGCACCACAACACAAGAGAGTCGCAGTTCCCGAGGCCAGCGTACAGCAACGTGACGCTGTCGAAATGAAAGTTTTCTGGAGAGAGAGTTAAGCATCAGCGCTACTGGTCACGCTACTACGCTACTACATTACGGGGGGATTTACTCGTGGGCTACATTGCAAGTTACGGTATATCTTTGGACTACTTTAGAAAACAACAAGAACTCGGGCAACAAACTACGTTGTATTAGAAACTACGAAGTACAAGCATTTAAGACAGACAAACAGAGAGAGAGAGAGAGAGAGAGAGAGAGAGAGAGAGAGAGAGAGAGAGAGAGAGTGTATGTGTGTGTGATAGAAAGAAAGAGAGAGAAAGAGAAAGAAAGAGATAGAAAGAGAAAGAGAAAGAGAGACGGAGAGAAAGAGAAACTGAAAAAAAAACCTAGATAAAGAAAACTACAAACCGAAAACAAATACAAGGACCAAGAAACATCATCTACGGGCATTCAAGTCACCACATCGTTACGCAGTACAAGAGAGTCACGCCTCAAGAATTCTACCCAGCGTACCCATCACCAGGACATAGACCGATACATCAACCACCAAAACGCCGACACCAGTACGCGGCCGTTCTCTCAAGTCCACACCTTGACGCTGGTCCAGTGGGGTACATTCCGTCCTCGCGTGCCTCTGTACCGTCGCACGCGGTACACCATACCGTCCCTGACCAGTACCGTATCTTGTGCTTGCGCCATCGTGTTCGGTGTCAAAAGCGACGCTGCCTCCTTTGCATGTAGCCTTCCTCGCAGTACTTGGTCCGGATGCAGTTTCCACGACTCGGGTCTCTTCGCGACGTCGACGCCTAAATGCTCAGGCGTTCAGTTATCTTCGCCCTGTCGTGCAACCCCGTTAGCAGCGGGTTCTGGGCAGCGACGCGTACGGCAGAAACAAAAGTAAACAAAGCAGAGATTGTTTGTTATCAAATTCCGTGCAACAATCGCCGCTGAGGAGAGGCGCGTCGTTTTTCTTTCTCGTTTTTTTATTATTGTTTTAGCAACACATTCGCGCGTCTGGCTGAATTCCAACACAAGTAAGCAGTGGTTCATGAAGTCCTTAATCCGCAACTGTTTTTTTCTTTCTCTCTGGTCGGTACTTTTAAATCTCGGGGAACTACACTCATAAGCTCCCTTCCCACATTCCTTTCCATCCTCTACGACTGTTTTGCATAGCCACACGCATTGCAGATTAAAAACAACAACAAAACATATATATAAGGAGATATAACTTGATACAAACGAGTTATCTCCCGTTGTTGTTATTTTTTTTGTGTGTGTAAAGCAGCAACAGTTCTACGTCACGGAGAGTAACTGTTAGTTCCAGTATGTGGTCCTTGAGGTGCCTCCTACTGACCACCGCCTACACAAGCACGCCGCACTCACTACACCACCACGCCCTTTCCCACACCTCTCACAACACAACGCACTCTTCCCTTTTCATTGCTCTTCGGTTATTTCCTTTTCTTTACTTTCTTTTGAACATTCTACGTTCACCAAAGTACATCAAGGTCTGTCCGTGAGACGATGCACGTCGTACGTACTTACGACTTTCCAACAAACCATCTCTGGCATCTTAAGCCCTTTTCATATTTCTATTCCTTTTTGAGTTTTTTTTTTTATGTCAGTGCACTTTGTGTGAAGGTCTTTTCGCTAGCCGAATAAGATTGTGTTTTCAAAAATTAGGAATTCATGAGAAGTTGCATCCATACGCCCGCCCGCCCGCCCACACTCACACCTACACCTACCTAAACACACACACACACACACACACACACACACATATATATATACATATATATATATATATATATATATGTGTGTGTGTATATATACAACACAAATTAGACTTGAACACTAATATTTCTACTATAAATAAGTCATTTCCATTTGATTTTCTATAAGCAAGAAATTTAGTTAGCACAACCTATCAGAAATCCACAATCGTACACTGACTATTCACAATCTCCTCTTTACTGACTCAGAGACCGGAAGTAGGCCCTTTAATCAAAATAGAGATGGTAATCACCATATTTAAAGGCAAGATTTCATTTCCGAAGCACTGTTTCATTATTGCACATTCGACACTGAATTCACGCTACACATAACGGGTCACGGACACCACACGGCACTCACACTTGACCGGACACTGTGTCTACGAAATCTTCTCATTTCGTCCGGAATAAGCACCGTATCTCTAATAAAAATCCTGCAGTACTGCCGCAGCAGGAGCAGGAGCGGCACCGCTGCCGCCTCTACAGGTACTAGCAGTGGAACAGTTGGAGGAGTGGATGTGGCGCCGCATGCGGTCACTTTCCTCGAGTCCGGCGCCAGACACCGCCCGCCACGCCGCCTCCACGCAACACACCGCGGCCTGGGGACCATTACGCCCTCAACTAGGTCAATTTTAGATCGGTGTCTGACGCGCCCGCAACAAATATTGCCGATTAACATTGCTTCTGGACGCATCCTGCGGTAACCTATAAAAATATAACTCGCACATGAAGCCGCACCTCCTGCACATGTGTGCTAGATAGCGAGGCAGGTAGGGATCCAAAGTTCCCAGCACAAGGTACTGTTTTAGTTCATCCAGTAGTATCACTTAAGGCGAAAGCGTGTTCCTAGGAAACAAGGACAAACAAGTATACTAAATCTCCCACTAAAAAACAAAAGTCTGAAGCAATCTTGTGAATTAGACTATAATGCCCCCCCCCTTCCTCCCAATAAAAAAGGACCAGGTATTATGCCTAATCAATTTCATTCGCCGGTAGAGTTTTCCAGAAGCCGCAATACAAGTGAAACGCCACGCTTTGTGAACGTCATTAACGCGAAGTTTCTCATCTAAAATTAACATGACGAACGGCGCTTCTCCCTGGCGCTTGCTAATGGACCTGGACACAAGACACGAGGCTCCAGTGATTCCAATTACCTGTGACATTCTGCATTATCATTTATTTCTAAAATAAAAGAGAAACGTTTTACTTTGCTTCTGCGCGATTCATTTCTTTTAATTCAATGGCAGATCGCCCGTCGGTAAAAAAAGAAGAGAAAAGCAAAAATAAATAGAAAAGAAAGAAAGGAAAAAAAGACCAACACTAGAAGACCCATATTTCACTGTACATAATGTCTGTAATAAAATTCCGATACAATGAGCATCGAAGGACCAGGTTCCCCCAACAAGACCAGTTCTCCCCAACAATTGCAATAAAGAATATCTTATCTCGCGCTTTTTCCAGTGCCCCCCCCCTCCTCCCGTCCCATCTTATGACAACGTTGCAATCTTGAGCATCTTATTACCTGCGCAGGACTCCTTATTTTCTGGCCCTTCTGCAACTCGACATAATTCATCGTACCGTAAACAATTCGTTGCAAATTGCTCCCCCGTGTTGCAAAGTCCTGCTTTGTTATTTGCTACTGTGGAGAAAGCT
>BOPN01001123.1:204524-244524 GCA_017312705.2 Penaeus japonicus | reverse complement strand
GCGTATACACACGCACGCACGCACACGCACGCAAACACACAAACGCAGTCACCAGGTACCCCGGGCTGTTAGCGCAGAGGCATCGTCAGTGAAAGGAAAAGAGCAACAGCTGGAGGGGCATCGCTGGAGACGCCACTCGCCTATCGTAAGGGCTTCCGTTGCCATTGTGCGTCGTGGCATTGAAGTGTCTCATCGCTCCACCTTCGTCAGGCCATATGCTGGCTCGCGGTGCCATAACTGGAAAATGCTTCGGTCACGCCAAGATACGCCTTCGTCTCTTGTTCTCTCTTTCCTCTCTTATTCCCTCTCTCTCAACTATTATGCTTGAGCGTTTTCTTTCATCTCCGACGAAAATAAAAATATTTGAAAATCGAAGACTAAAAGAGAGAGAAAAAAAACATCTCACAAGAGAAATGAATATACACAAAACATATCATTTAGCTTATCATAACCAGTTCTCCAATCATCCAGACATCAATAAGCAAAAGTCAGCCTTGGATACCCTGCAATGACGCACGGATTTTTCGAGGAAGGGGAGTGGTGGGTGGGCGGGCTGCGGGCGTCGTCACAGGATGAGGTTGAGAAATAAGGAAAATCGGGTATTTGTCGCAACACCGAAGGATAAGGAAAGATAACAGCTAAAAACGCAATTCCTTCTGAACAATACTTTATTTCTCTCCTTTCTATTATTCCTTTTTTATGAGAAATTATCTTTGGAAATACCATCCACCCCCTACCCCCAAAACATAAATAAATAAATAAAATATAAAAACTCGACTCCTCTTCCAGTCCCAACAGCGAGCGTCAGAATTGAGAAATACTCATGCAATTTCTGAGTCGTAGAGCCCAGAGCTTTAAAAAAAAGGAGGGGAAGAAGAGGGTGAAGAGGAGGATGAGGAGGATGAGGAGGAGGGTAGATTAAGCAGGTGGGAGCGGCATCGAGTACGAGCAGAAGGACGAGTAAATGTAGGAATAGGATTATGAGCAGGAGTGGGAGTAAGTAGGTAGGATAAGCCTAGGGTACGCACCGTTTATGGAGCCAGACAATCGACTCCACAAACCTGCTAACGGTGAGAATGAGTGACCATCTGGGCAGCAAGGAAGGAGGAAGGAGGGTTCCGATGTACCCAGCCCCCCCTCCTCAGCCCTCCTCCCCCCCCTCTCTCGCAAAAGCCCCCACCTTTATGACCGGTAAACACCGACTTGACTGCGACTTTGAGACGCGGGAAACACGGTGTTTGTATGTTTCCTCGCCTGTAATAAACATTTACTCAGTGCGGTGTGACGACCTTGAAATCTACATGGCGGGGCAGGAAATGTGTTCGCGCAAACATATACATGAATTCATGGTTATAAGTATGCAGAAGTCATACATATATGCATAATTACAGAAACACATACCCATACAAACACACGGGTGTATAAATGTAAGTGAAAATATATAGACAAATATTACGTGCACACACTCTCTCACACTCACACACACACACAAACACACACACACACACACAAACACACACACACATATCTCTTCCATATCAAAATCTACGGAAACCGCATAAATAATTCATTAAAAGGAAAAGTGACAAGATGGCTCGGGACACATTCACTCTGGGAAAATGCGGTGCGAAACAAGACCAGCAAGTAATAAGGGAAATTTTCTAAAGTTGGGGAGTGGGAAGGGGGGGGGGGAGAGGGAAGAGCGAAGGGAAGGGAGAGGGGGGAATGAGGGAGAAAAGGAAAAGAGGTGAGGGGAAAGGAGGGAATAGGACAAAAGAGAGAGGAGAGAAGGAGAAAGGAGAGGGAGTGGGACACTGGAGGGATAAAATGGAGAGGAAAGACGGGGAAAGGAGAGGGCAGTCACATATTGAAGGGAGAAAATGAACAAGAGGAGAGGGGAGGGGAGAGGAGAGAAGAGAGGAGGGAGAAGCAGGTGTGAATGGACACGGGAGGGAGAAAAGGGAGAAGACAGGAGGGCACTACCGGATGTGGTCAGTGGTTGTCCGCGTGTGTGAGGGTGCGTGAAATGTCAAAATTTCAATCTTTTCTCTCACCTTGTCAAAACATGAGAAGGGATAAGACGTCAACAGCCCCTTCTTTTCAATCACCTATTTACACCATCCGAATGTGACAATATTGTGTGTGAAAGTATTCTTTTTCACAGTGTGAACTTGCCTGATCAACTTCAATTCAAATGGTCACAAAATTGACCATCAACCACAAAATCTCCTTCCCAGGCCAATACCCCTTCCTTCCCCTTCCCATCCTTACTTCCTTCCTTGCCCTTTGATACAAACACCACATAATCACTCTCGAAGGATATCATCCTATATCCGATCCCCCAAAATAACAGCCGGCGACAACACGATAGAGAATACCGACCAACAAACGCAAAGGAAATACCAAGCAAATGAAACAGAAATAATAGAAGGAGAGGAAAGAGAGAGAGAGAGAGAGAGAGAGAGAGAGAGAGAGAGAGAGAGAGAGAGAGAGAGAGAGAGAGAGAGAGAGAGAGAGAGAGAGAGAGAGATAGATAGATAGATAGAGAGAGAGAGAGAGAGAGAATGAGAGATAGAGAGAGAGAGAGAGAATGAGAGATAGATAGATAGATAGAGAGAGAGAGATCCAAGGGCAGCAAGCGTGACATTCTTGAGACGGAATCTTGTCTTCGTCGACCTTGCGGCCATTCTTTAGCGGGACCAGGCGCTCGTCCTGCTCTTCGTTATCTTCGTTTTCGTTTTCCCTTGCCTTTATCATGTCTGTGTGTGTCTGTGTATGTGGAGAGAGAGAGAGAGAGAGAGAGAGAGAGAGAGAGAGAGAGAGAGAGAGAGAGAGAGAGAGAGAGAGAGAGAGAGAGAGAGAGAGAGAGAGAGAGAGAAAGAGAGACAGAAAGAGAGAGAGGGAATATCAGACGATTCTAAAACATTCAAATATTCTCAGGGTTAAGGTTATCAACGTACCACTTAGCAAGGAGTGGTAAGCGTGAACTCTGCGGACTTTCTACGAGTAAGAGGATGGGTTCGAGAGACACCTCAGGAGATTACGCGCGGGGCACCCAGCTTCGTACCCACATTGATACCTTGCATACCCTTGCATACCATCGCGGGCACACCGGCGTGAGAGAGGACCATGCTTGAGATATCTTACATAAGCGACAAAGGATTATCAATCAAAAGAGGCTCTACTAAAAATAAAAAAAAAGTTAACTAGTTGTTTGTGTAGCGCACATCAACAAAACAAAGACGCCCCACAAGGCGCACCGCACTCAGGGACAAACTCATTACCTCGGCTACTTATCGCCGCCGCTGAAACGTAAACGCGAGTCTTATGGGAAGGGAAGGGAAAAAAAGGGGGTTGGGGATGTGGGGGTACATCACACTTATCTCGAAACCTCTTTTCCTTGTCGACTGTAATACTTATTCCAAGAAAACAAAGAGTTGAAACAGAGGTGGAGCAAGTCTGGCTATACCCGGCGAAGAGATAAGAATGGCGGATGTGACACGCCAGGTATGATGGCAGCGTTTCACAGAGCCGTAAAAAAGCTGCCGGCCATACCTGACATGCACAATAAGCCATCCCGCAAATAGATCCGGAGGAGACAATGGCAGGCGATCCGACCCGAAGAAAACATCGCTGACATATGTGAGCAGCCGTCCATACAAGGAGCCGAGGGACCATTACCCGGGTCCTATCTATGGGGGTAAGGTAAGGTGGTTGTGGCGAGGATACCATCGCCGGCGTATCAACCATGGCCAGGGAAGAATATCTATGTAAGACCAAGAGCGCTACGGAACTTCTCTAGTTACAATTCAAGATTTGAAATCAGATATTAAACCGCACAGGACTGCCACACAGGAAATCATGGAGACAGAATCTTCCCTACTTCTCTTTTAATGTTATAACGTTTACCAAAAACAAATGTGTTTAGAGAGTTAAAAAAGGAAAGTAAATGACTAGCAATAACAAGACACATGAAGAATGACACATAACTAAAGACTTTCATTAAAACATCGACATAATCGAACAGCAGGACTGATCAGGCTAAGTGTAGCGTGAAGGTGACTCTAAGGTTTAGCACAAAGAATCTCGAGAATCCCGCGACGAGATACAAAGCCCAATGGCAGGCCGCCGAAAGTCTAAAAAGTCTCCGCTGTCCATTCCCTCAAACAAAAGGGCAGTGACAGTAGAGGAAACAATCCGGGGGAAAGTCTGTGGGCGTAGGCGTGTGTGCCACCGGTGTGTGTGCCTGACACTCCCTCGCTCACACGCACAAGCCGACTTTCACGCCGTCTGTTGACCGTAACACATGGACAATGATCCTCCTGCGTGATCAAGGGCCTGCCGCTCGTCTGCGGTCATCGGAAACACACACACACACTAAAGCCTTTTCTACCATGAAGCTTCGCCTTGGTAGATCCATGGCCGAAACCAAGGCCTAAAATATTAATCCAATTTTCCTTCCCAAGGTTTCCTTCTCTACGATTTGAACGTCAGCGATTTCCTATTATTTGTTATTATCTTTTGCTTGCCAAACCTAAACTGGGCGTCGAATCCTACTCCCTGTCATGCCCAGCGTCGCGGAGGTACCGGAGCCTCTCCAGCTGTATCAGGTGCCAAGTGTCACGCGGGACTTCGCTGGGTAATAGGCCTCGACTGACTAGAAACTTCAACAGCCCCCTCCTCCTTCGCAATCATTATTCAAAGTAGGCTCGATGAAAGTTGTGGGAGGACCACGAGACACGAGAGGGAGGGGGCGGGGCAGGGGGGAGGAAAAGCCGAGGAGGAGAGACGAATGAGCGCTGACCAATATCTGACTCAGCGGGCTTCATGACGATAACACTAAGCTATTTCCCCGACAGGTCACGCCCTCGTGCAGATATAGAGAAGCCTCGGCGGGTCAGAAACCGCGAGCGTGAGACGCCTCTCACGCACGCAGGCAGGTGCATTAAGGCATCAAACGCACGAAAGAAATCACACCCAAGAGCAATCCGCCTCTCAAGCATTTTCTAAGGAACACAATTGACTTTAAGAACCTGCTGAATTGAATTCGCCGTAACTACCTGCTGACGCGTTGATATCCGCCCTGCTTTACGCTACTTGCCGCGTCAGTTTTTCCTGCGCGCAATAAAAACAACAACGCGTATCGTCAGCATGTTTTTGCCGGCTGCCTGTCCGAAACACCCGGTTGCGCCCCGACGTCTAAGGCATGCAGAGGGCGAGACCAACGCGACGAGACGGGATAAGAAGGACGTCTTAATCGCCGTCGATTCGTTGGAAAAAAGGCAATATAAAATCGAAGAAAAGAATGGATTGGAAGTGACGATATGCGAAGAAAAAGAGGCGTTATCAACCATCTCAAATCTCAAAAGAAAAAAAGAGATGAAGAGCAAAAAAGAAGGGGATGGGAGGTAGAGGGAGATAGGAGGTTGTGGGGGAGAAAGAAGGAGATGGAGAAGGAGGAGGAGAGGGAAGAAAAGTAGGAGAAAAAGGAGGAGAAGGTGACTAAAGTAGAAGAGGAATAAGAGAAGGAGGAGAATAAAAAAAGTGGGGGGTGCAGGTGATAAGAAAATTATAAAAAAACCGACAACAAAAGAACGAGGAAAACAAACAAACAAACAAAACAAATAATCACAACAAATCAAGCAGAGAAAGAAAAGTAAAAATAAACAAGTCACCCGTGGATCGCCCAGGCTGCCAAGAGGCGACCCAGATGACCCAACCCCAAGAGAGAAGTTGAACGACCTCCTGTCGAATGACCTACCTGAGTGACTGGGTCTCGCTCGTGCAGGCGGAGGTCGTCATGGGGGAAGAGGTCCTGTATCCTTTCGAGTTCGCTCTCCTCCTCCTCGCCTCGCCTTACAAGCTGCAATGCAAGAATTTATTCCCGTTAGTTGTAGGTTGGGTTAGGAGTGTCTATGCCAAACAATAGAAAGTAAAGTAATAATAACGACAATATTGATATTATTATCACCATAATAATAATCATCATAATCATGATACTACTACCACTAGTTATTATCATCATCATGGTAATAATAAAAACAATAACAGCAACAACAGTAATAATAACAGTGCCAGCAGTAAAATCAGCATATACAATAATATAACATATGAGTAATTTTAAAAGGTGCGCTCAAAAACTACTAAGTTACGAATAATACACACAGATTATCCAAAAACATGATATGCTGTTACTATATTCATAAGTATTCCGTTATTCAAATAGCTTTCATGTTTACGCATGGTATAATAACTCCATTTTCAAGGGTAAAGTCATAAATGCTGGAACATTTATATAAAATTCTCTGTATAATTTTATGCTTTCCATTATATGAAAAAAATATAGTACATAGGGACGTTCGTATATCTTTGCACATCTTCCACAAATATCCAAATGTGTATTTACAAGGAGGCCAAAAGTAAAAAAAAAAAAAAAAATCCTAAATCAAAATAAATCATCATAATATTAATTACCATGATAAATCATAATAACACGAAGAAGAACATTAGGACGAAGGAAAATCAGACACACGTGAATCTATTACCGAGCAGCTTGATTATATCCATTTCATATCCTATTACAAGGATAATTACTGGCATTCACATATGTATTTTGTACAGGAGATTCTTCTTCGTGGCTCGAGAACATTTCTGAACTTAATGCATGGCGTCACAAGTAGGCGTGGATAATATGCTGGTGATGTAATGGGCGTGGGCGGGCTGGCGTGAAGGGAATGGTGTGCTGAAACCATTACAAACCCTTCCTCAAACCGTCACCTCCCCCCCCCATCCTCCACCCCCACCAATGCACGTGTGGCAGGTTGACTGACATAGTACTGAGTTAGTGGTTTGCGGTTTGCATATGTAGGGTTAGCGTGGCGTCGATGCTGTGGTTGACATTATAGCTGTGGTGCTTTCTAAACAACGCATAATTATCGCTTTATATGAGAGAAAAAATACAGAATAGAATAAAAAATACAGAGAATTATTTCCTAGTTTGCTGGAATTCTGCTGTGTAAAGACATTCTTCGTGAGAGGAATGTTAACTTATGCAGATGGTTAGACTTGTCTGCGAGGTTGGTAAGTAGCAGCAGCACGGGCGTGATTTGCAAAGCGGGCGTGGGCGGATCTCGCCCGTCGTCTGTGCTAGTCATCAGGGTCAGAAGGAGGAGGAGGAGGAGAAACAGGAGGTGGGGAATGGGAGAGGGGGGAAGGAAAGGAGGGGTCAGAGACACTATCACAACCAATATCCTTACCATATCACTATGATTATAAATATATTTATCATCTTACACAATACAGTCGCCATCACTATGAGGTGCACCATCATCTCGCCAACCTTCAGTATCGTATATAATATTGTACAATCACGAGCGCCTTCGCCATGACATACATTGAACCCAACACGCAAACCGTCACAATCATTAACATTTATTATCAATCCCAGCAGCAAAGGTAATGATTACCTGAATGTTCATGCGCGCGCGCACGTGCACACTTGCACACACAAAGGGGGATGACAGAGAAGTTCTCTAAAAGCAAAACAAATAAGCACAAAATTCAGCAAAGCTCCAAGTATTTCAAGAGAAATCTTACTTTACACCCTCCTCGCGACTCCTCCCTCCCTCCCTCCCCATCATCGCCAAAGAGGTGTGGGCGTGCGAGCAACCCGAGGGTGCGCCCAGGACATAAATCCGTCCTCATTCCGACGCCCATCTTGGGTGCGGCAGATATGGGCGCACTCCTAAATCTACACCTTTATGGAATAATCCTAGAGCGTGTGTTCATTGCTTCATCAAGAGAGTTCTCCAGCATACGCAGTCCTTTTTGGCTGCGTTGCCGTTGGCTCTTAGGTTGCACCAATGTTTTTGCAAGTTTTATAATAACTCTTTGGAATACTAAGCGTGGAGGAGTGATTTAGGGAAGAAAGAATGATGATACCAAAAGAGCTCTGTTACCTCCAGTGACCTGTGGGGGGAGGAGGGCCCTTCAGGCTGCGAAGGGGAGGTGGACGACCCACGCAGGCTCACCCGAATATGGGTTTCGCGGGCGTCGTCATCAGCGCCCTCTCCCTACGGTCCTAATCCACACCCTCGTCCATTCCATCAGCCCGATTACCGGACTTATAGTGCCAGCCGACGGCAGTCACTACCGCTGATTGACACGTGGGCCGGCCGGCGGCAGCGCCTTCGACCAGCGCCGGCGGTTAGGCACGCGACGCCACCTCTTTCCATCTTCCCAGGAGGATAGTCCGTGCAAGTCATGTTGCACGGCTTCGAGTGCTAGTCACCCTACGCCCCGACGCTCCCCGTGGCGCATGAACGCCGGCATTATGGCGTCGAGTGTCAGGACAGGGCGCTTCCCGACCGACAATGACGAAAATCCCCCCGTGAAATACAGGCGTTGCCCGAGCGCTCCACTGGTTTCCGTGGGATACGCGACGCACAAAGAGGACCAAATGAGCATGACATTGGCGACGAGTGAGCATGAACAGGAGTTAAAAAAACCCACTTCCAAGACGCCCTTCGCGAATCCTGCTCCCGGGGGATGATCTGGCTCCGGTTGAACGTAGCTTTCCGGGAATTTCAATGTGCTTGGCAGAAATGATCCGCAATGGAAGAGCGCGCAAAACTGGCAACCACCACTCTAACAAAATCATCGACCTCAGTTCGGGAGTCATTGGGTTAACCTTCCTTTACATTAATGATAATTTGTTTAACGATAAAAAGCATGTACTTCCATCTGACGTGGTTCACATTCTTTCGTTTCCTGTGAAAGTGCGTCGTGTCATCTTTTATTCACTCGGATGAGTTTGCTTTCACTTTAACCGTCTTTTTCATCCCGTCCGTACTTGGTAATTATGATCAGAATAATATATTTTGCGTCTGTTACATGAAAATATTGTGTAATGCAATGACATCCAAGGAATGTAATGTAATAAAAAAAAATCAGGTAACAAACTCAACTGACCTACAGAGAAGAAAGAAAAGGAAAATAAAGAGAGAAAGAGAGAAAGAGAGAGAATGAGAGAGAGAGAGAGAGAGAGAGAGAGAGAGAGAGAGAGAGAGAGAGAGAGAGAGAGAGAGAGAGAGAGAGAGAGAGAGAGAGCGAACGAGCAGGACTTCCGGTCCCCCATTCAGGAGAGATTCCAGTAAGAGTCATGCAATTTACCAGCCTGATTCACACACATACTTCCTCGCTGATATCCACCCACCCACTCCCTCCCCTCCCCGCAACACTCCGCCATCCCTACAATTATACGCCCATTCTTGCGAGATCCTATTTTGTATATTCTTGACAGTCTGTCTTATCATGCCCACTAGATCTGTTCTCTGTTTTCTGTTGTCTGTTTGTTATGCAAACCTTGGTAACAAATACTTGCTATGTCGTTAAGCCTATCGACTTATCTCTGAGAGTTAAAGCGAATAAAGAAAAATAGTTATATATATACATATATAAAGAGAGAGAGAGAGAGAGAGAGAGAGAGAGAGAGAGAGAGAGAGAGAGAGAGAGAGAGAGAGAGAGAGGGAGAGAGAGAGAAAGATAGATAGACAGAGAGGGAGAGAGAATTAAACTCATACATTCTGAATGAATGACGTAAAGATGTGTCGACGAAAGACAGAGGGCGGCAAGGTTTGTGGCAACAGCTGGTAGAGCCATAACCGAGCCATGCCCGAAACCCAGGCCATCTCTTATACCACTACGTCATCGCCACACACACATGCCCACACGCCCCCCCCCCCTAACACTCACTCATTCTCTCTCTCTCTCTCTCTCTCTCTCTGGATGACCTTTCGTGTGGGAAGGACGAGAAGACGAAAAAAGGTGAAAGAGATAGATGGTCTAACTGTAGGCAGGTCTGACTGTTAGAGGATTTTAGGCGAGGCTGCTGTCATGAATGGGAAATAAGCTGTGCTGGGAGGGACAAGGAGAGGGCGAAGTGCGGAAGAGGGAAGGAAGGAGGGAAGGGGGGAGGTAGGACGGGAAGGATGGTGAGAGGAGGGGACGGTGGGAAGGAAAAAGAGAGAAAGAGAGAAAGAGAGAGAGAGAGCGCACAGGGGGGAACAAATAAGGGAATTATTACAGGCTATTTAGAGGCAGGATAACCATCCCTCTTCCTTCCATAATAGCACAGATTACCCGCTCGCTCCACCACCAACATAAATCCCAAGATAAGAAAAGGTAACGGCCATCCCCCTCAACCCAGCCTGCCCTAGTATGTCGACCTGAAGTCCCTAACTAACCTAATGGCTAGTCATTTCTAGTGTGTTGACCTTTGAACTTTTATTGCCCTTCCTCTTCCCTAGTTTGTCGACCCTTGCTTACACTTCATTATAACCGTTTCATATATCAACAAAAAGAAAGAAATAAAAAAATACATAAGAGAAATCTAGACTTTTTTCAACTCAAAGTAGGTTAGTCTTGTAGGTAATAATCAAAGGTTGATTCTTCACAAAAAACAACGTGACTAGAGAAAGAGACTTTTTCATACTTCGTGATACAAGCTTGTAAACCATTTTTCACACTTTAACTGTGCGAAGTGTAAAAGAGAAAGGAAAGGAAGAATAGCTCCTTGTAATGCTACTAATGGCGAAGAGGTGCCCCGGCAACAATTGTGAAAAGATATCGACATATTGATAACTCGAATCCCTCATTAACATAGAACAGATGTCGAAACACAGTTCTTAAGGGAATTCCTTGGTCAGCTTCTCTTAAATAACTTGTTTAAATACACACACACACACACACACAGACACACACACACACACACACACCAGAATTCCATATCGGCTTCGATGTAAATACCTCCGCGCCACATCCGTCCGTTGTGTACAGAGCATGGCGGCATTGATCATAATTGCAAGATATATAATGAATCCCGGCAATTTGTATGGCCATCGGTACGTGGCCAACTTTCTAAACGCCGACGTCAGTGAGATTTGCCTACGAGTGCCGTCGTCTTTCGGGGAAACTCAGTGTGAAGGTAATTAGAGGGATTGCCTTGCTCCTTCCTTCGACTGCTTTATAAGTGTTTAGGAATGTCTAATTCAAGAGCTCGACGGCGCGCGAAGGCACGGCGTCAACGACACGAGCGTGTGCGTCGCGACGTTTCAGCTTGAGCCAACGCCGTAATGATAATCCTTTCCCTTGAGAAATCTCGGTGTGGTCAGAGTGGCTGTTCCGGCGCCGGGTGTTACGCCACTCGTCTACGGCACCGGGAGCTGCCTCTACCTGTCACTCGGAAATGCCTGTCTCGCAAGAGAGTTCCTTATGCGCGGTGCTGTACGTACACACCGAGAAGGAGACGCAGCATGAAAAACGGAGAGAAAAAAACGGAGAATTTGATGATCGTGTGGATATGAGAATGAGAGAGCAACTTGCCTGTCTTTCTCCCGCCCGTCATACTGCCTTCGGTACACAATAAACTGCTTCTTCATGGTCTCCTTCTCGAATTTCCCTGAGGTAATCTTAAGTAAACAAATCTGCTTAAATACTCTCCTCAAATTCGAGAGAAATAGGTGCACATTGACTCATGCGAGCGACGATCTTCGTCACCCTCCCAAGGAGATTCTTTGTAGCAAAACAAAGTAAACAAGGATGCAACCGCATAATTATCCCTCTTCCTAATGACAAATGATCCATCCCTCTCATACTATCACGCGCAGTAGCTTCAGCAAGATGTTAAGAGCTCATCACACAGCCTTGTTTTTATGGCGGTCAGACAGCCTTGCGGAGAACGTGTGTCCTGCCCACACCATCCTTTACCGCACGCCAAGGACGAGGTTTTATCCGACCGCATTGACGATTATCCTCCTTGTGAGAAACTATGCGATCCATGAGAAGGCAGCGTCCCCCTAGAGATGGTGTAATTACTGCCGCCAATAACGGATTTACCAAGCCGTCCTCTGGTGGTTAATATTGCAAGATTTCTATTCCAGCTGATCAAAGCGTTGCAACAACTGGCCGATTGGCGCCTGCCTTTAGAGGATCGTCTGTGCAAGTGTGCCTCCGTGAGATCGTGACACGTGTAACCCTGGCTTCGAGTACAGCGTCAAACAATACAGCTTTCCGAGTGAGCGGAATGACCGTTCTCTGGACACAACTTTCTATTTTGTCAAGAGGTGAATTCTTCTGTTCTTTTTACAATCGAATTCACGTAAAGCGGGTTTCTCCGAGTGAAAGAGGAGTGACAACTAACATTTGGGTCTCGAGCAAGGGGCGTGTGGGCGTCGCCAGGAGACGTGCCAGACCCTGGGTCAGGTATGCAGCGAGGCGGCCAGTGAATGCTGCTCCCTGTGTCGCCGTCAGGAGCCAAACCAGCCCGGCCCACATTCATGCGAGGGCTCTCTCGCTCCCCATATAAAGCCAGGGCCCGCCTTCCTCCGCTCGTGATCCAGGTCAACAGTTGCAGCAGCACAGGTCACTGCAGCTGCGGAGAGCACGGTATCCTGTGAAAGCCGGGTGTCGTATCGGGTCAATCATTCTTGTTTTAAGACAAGGCCAGCCTGTTGGTGTTGCGCGAGTGCTCCTGGGGCCCAAACCAGCGAGAATCTCGCCTTTACAATTATGAGATCAAAACACGGTTATTACGGACGAGATCGTTCTAGCTCTGCAGGTTTATAAACACTTGCATATTTGTTTTTTTATAGTTTTAGTTTACTGGTATTGCGAAATCAGTCACCTTGATGTAACGGTCTTGCTTGCCTCTGCCCTTACGGGTACCCCATGCCCAGCCCCCCTCTCTCACTCGCTCGCTGATCTATGCCTTTCCTTTACATTTAAACTTTGTTACTCACCTGTGGCAACGCCCATCCCAGCATCACAGCCAGGTACGCGGTAAACACACGGCACAGCAGCTCCGAGTTGGAGCACCATCCAGCCACTGGCTTGTCTTGTATGGTGCCACTCTCCCGCTGGATGGTGCCACCATCTTCTTGATATCTGATGCTGCTGGACCGCTGCGTCCGCCCCACATTATCCCTACGGGGGGGACGCCTCTCGCGGTGCATGGTCGTGCCAACGTCCCTATACCTGGGACCACCATCCCGGATTACTGTGGTGCCATAATCCCTGTACATGGCACTGCTGTCCTTCATCCTGGAGGCACCATTGAATTGATGCATGGTGCCAGCGGCCACTCCGCCCTTCACACGTCTGCCTCGGCACCTATCTCTTCTCGGAGCACCATCACAGTCTTGGCAACGTCTTGTGCCACCTGGGTAGGATCTTCTCCTTTCTTTGGTATGCATTTAAAGCTCTTTATCAAAAGATCTAACTTTGAAGAATAATAAATAAGTACCTTACGACATTTTGACACAAATTATGGATGGCGAGGCATGTCTGCGACGTGCAGAGTTCAACACAAAGATGAGATAAGAGAGCATCTTTTCCCCCGCATGCCTCAGCGGGTGGCACTCACGTAGGCCGTTCAGTAGGCCTCAATCGGCATCACCATCCTCACACTAACACAAATACACACACGTAAACGAAAGCCGCTTCACTTGCAACGCCTCTCCTGCAACACACAAGTGAAAACGTGAATAACTTCCACAAAGTCGCAACGAACGAGGACACGTGACACAAGACGACAAGAGTAGGAGTGGGGGTGCCTGGACCGCCTGCCTCCCCTACGGCGCCTCGGGACGCACTGAACACCGCTGCGCTCGGAACCTGGAGAGAGGAGGGGGCGGCCCGCCTCGCTGGCTCGCCAGGCTCTCCTCTCGCTTTTGCAACGCCTTCTTCTCCCTGATCTTGCAGGCTGGAAGGATGCTCGCGGTGCTTAGGGGACACTGAGTAAATATCGCTTTCGGATATTAAAATAAAATTTGTATATGAAAAGAGGAAAATATCGCCATGTGACGGTAAGTGGCAAGACGGGGGAGGGGGGGGGGGGTCAGTGATGCGGCAAGACCTGTGGCTGGTCCCCGGGAGCCTCAAGGTTCCTGGATCACGTCACAAACAGCCATGCTCTCATCAGATATTCGGCGCCACAAAGACACGCTGCCGAGCGCCATCTGAACGACCAAAAGATCCTTTTATCAATAAAGAGACAGATTGGTTCCCTCCCATCGAAAGGCTCACGACCACGTCGCCTCCTCTCGTTCAGCGGACGTCGGGCTTTCCTTTCACCTCAGCTGGTCAGCGAGCGGAACCACCCATTTCCAGGAGCTCACTGGACTTGAAACGAAAACATCGAACCGTCATTCATTACGCCCCGGCCAGGGTCACCCAGAGCACCTCAACAGTTAATAGCGGATTGGTGGGCGCATTCGTAAGTTCCATCTCGATAAATCCCTACCAATAACATCTCGAGACTGATGACACCCCCCTTTCTCGTATCAAAATGCTTAACGTAAAAACGACGGCCGTATTCCATTGTAAAGACAGGCGACGCATCCGACAATATCAGCGAGAGTCCAGCGTCGCCAGGAGGCCCAGGGGACATCCTGCCACCTGTTGTCGACCTTCCACCACCGGCGCGACCTTGCCAGACCTTTTCTCTTCGGATATTTACAATACGCTGTTAAGCATTACCCCGATTTCCAACAATGCTTCTCCTTTTGTTCCGTGTAATTTCCTCGTTTGGTGATTCTCTCTTTTTTTCTCCCTCTCCCCCTCTTCCTTCCTTCCTCACTTCCATCCTGTTTCCGTGACCTTTTTTCTACCACTCTCTCTCTCTCTCTTTTCCGACAGCTGTCATTCAGAGGTTTTACGAGGTGTGAAGAGTGTCGATGGGCTTGTGGAGAGTGGACGACCTGCGCGGCCTGCTTACGTGCGACGATACTAACAGACTGACAAGAAACTTATATATTGCATTACTATCAAAGACCTTCACATCAACGCCTTAAGGGCTTGACCTGTCCTCTGCTTGTATCCATGACCTTTTCCTCTGTCGTTTCTCTCACACCTGCCATTACTTCTGCAAGAAGCTCTGTTGATATAAGCTGACAATAGCTCGTCGGCCTGTCAGTCATGTCACTCAAAAGGAAATAAATACAGAGAAAGACGTGCAAAAAGAAAAAAGAAAAAAAAGTTTAACAAAACCTTATTCACACTGTCAACGACTCGAAAAAAATACAAACAACTATGATACAACTAAGGAATATGTCTATGTCTAGATGCACGATCTCTGCCTAAACTCTTCATTCCCAATAACGTGGCCATGGCATTGCTTCTTCCTTGTTTCGTCAGGCACGAGGGTTACATGCGTTTCGTTTAAGTGGAATGGCCTCGAGAACATGAAGCTGGTGTTTGTACGTGGACTCTTTGTACTTTGTACGTCCCAGATTTAAATTTTCGTCCGTTTTTATGTCAGACTCTCTAATACATATTTATATATGAAGGAATCAGTGAATACAATCGTGCAGGAAAAAAAATCAAACGAGTTGGAGGACAGGAAAACGAAAAGTTGATTAGGATCACAATCGAACGAGTAAGTTGATAGACAGGCACACAGGAAGTAAAAAAAAAAAAGGAAAGGCATATGAGACGGACAGCACACAAGGACACCTGCTATATAAACGACAGGAGAAAGAGAGAGGGAGAGAGAGGGAGGGAGAGGGAGGGAAAGAGAGAGAAAGAGAGAGAGAGAGAGAGAGAGAGAGAGAGAGAGAGAGAGAGAGAGAGAGAGAGAGAGAGAGAGAGAGAGAGAGAGAGAGAGAGAAAGAAGGGGGGGGGTGGAGACGAATACCAAACAAACCCCTTGAAAAGGCCCACGGACAAGCAAAGGAATGCGCTTTGCTAGAGCGACTGGGCGTCCCGTCCACAATGTCCTTAGCCAAGCCCTGCCAAGTCCGGGTGAGAGGCTGACCCGTGTATACCCGGGAATGATTCATGTGACCTAGTTCAAGACCCGCCGGGGCGCCTCGTCAGCCGCCTCCACCACGACGCCGCCGCGCCACACTTGCCCTGGGAATCTGTCACAGTGCAGGAGGAGGGAGGCCGCGTTACGCGCTCGGTGACGTCGAGGCGAATCTGTTCGACTCATTAGTGAAGGGATGGCGTTTCGGCTTATCATGTGACGCGGCTTTTCGATGGATTAAAAAAGGATAGTCACATGAATCAAGTTGACTTACACGGTGTACAGCATGTGTAAACAAATATGAGGCATGCGTTTGTGTTTTTACGTGCACGCGCGTGTGTATGTGTGTGTGTGTGTGTGTGTGTGTGTGTGTGTGTGTGTGTGTGTGTGTGTGTGTGTGTGTGTGTGTGTGTGTGTGTGTGTGTGTGTGTGTGTGTGTGTGTGTGTGTGTGTGTGTGTGTGTGTGTGTGTCCGTCTGTTTGTGCGATCGTACCTGCCTGTTTATATAAGTGTGGGGACGTACATACACAGATACACACTCACACACAAGCAAATACCCTACATACATATACATGTGAAAACACATGTAGTATGAGTAAAACTCTCATCTCCAATACCTCGACATACAAAACGCATCCAGTCCTAACTTTACTTTTATATATATGATGGAAAAAAACATCAAATCATTTTCTTCACGAACATCACCTTATAAATCTGCAGCCAAGGTCATCTTTGCCTAATACCGTCGTCAACATATCACAACATTTTGCAATGCGAGAGAATGTCGAGGTTGGAGCGAGCGAGGTGTTGTTAGTCATGCACGACGGCACCTGCCAACACCCCTCCCCCTACACCCAAACGCCCCCACCCCCTCTCCCGCTACACACTACACGAGATACATCGCTTCAACACAAGCCGTAACAACTACACTACCACATTACACTCAGAACATCTTTTCTACGACCACACGGGAAAAAATTAAGCGACACTGCCCTTCCCCTTCCCCCCCCCCCCCACCGCAGCCCCAATCTACGAAGAGACCCTCCTCCCACTATCATACACCTCCCTCCCATTCCCCACCTGGCACAAGTTACTTCATACATCAAAAAGCACATCTTAGTCAGCACCGGCAAAGATCTGGCAAGTAATGATTCCGTTGGCAGGTCAACTGAAGCGGCAGTCGGGGTCGAGTGCACGCTTCTTGTGTATTCACGACGACCCTTCTCTAATCACATTTTATTTAAAAATCGCTATTTTTTTGTTTGTAATCAAACAAGTATAGCTCGCTGGGCTTCGTCTCTGGTGGATGTTCGGTAAGTTTAATCTATTTATCAATTTATATTCATCTGTTCCATTTTCCTTTTTAAATCAGTATTAATTTCTATTCATTTCTTACAGTTTCATGTCCCTGCTTCTATAATTTAAATTCATCTGTCATTGCAAGAATGGTATGTCCTAACGAGGCGTCATTCGCGTCACATTTACGAACTTTCAATCAAATCAACACTGACGCGATACTTTGCATGACAATGACGTTGCCTGACGTAAAAATGCTCTGCCAAGCGAACGTTCTGTATGACAATGCCACTCATTAGTTAATGTGGATACTAAAACCCATTATGCTTTTGCGATAACATTCTCCCTGGTGTTCCATTCCCCTTTCCTCATTGATGATACCATAAGTAAATCTCCTCCTTTTACACTTTATGTTGAAAAATGTATGAATGACAATGAATTATACCATAATTCAAGGAATGCAATTACCATGTCTATAATGGGTCTTCTTCAGAATTCATGCTCATCCTTACTTCAACTGGTGTCGGGTGACAAATAACTTTCCAATGTGTTGCTAGAAGAAATTTTACTTTCTCTTGGGCTGGCGGTCGGGAAGGGAGACCCAACCCTTCCCCGGGCCCACTCCCATCGCCCTCCTCGCTTCTTAAACCTCTCAAACATGCATTGAAATATGATTACTGCGAGGGACGTCTTTTTCCCTCCCTCCCTCCCTCTCTTTCTCTCTCCCCTTCTCTTTGCAAACCGGCGCACTAAGCAGAGCTTTTGGTGTCTAAATGAAGGATTATTTTATAGCGCGAGTTTGGAAAATAACGTCTTACGTTCAGAGAGGATTTCTTCGTTCTCTCTACCGACCGTGACCAAAGTCTTCAAACTCGTATCTTGTCGAGTGGAACCCGCGTAATTCATCTGACTGTTTAACAATAACGGCTTCCCCGGGCGCAGGCGTACTGGAGAAAGGCAGCCCGGAGCGCATCGCGGGCCTATCGAGAGCAGTGAGTCACGTGAGTCGTGAATGAGTAAAGAACTTCCGGCACAGACACCCACCTAAAATCTGAATTGTGTAAGAGAGCCCTCGAGAGGCCCTTTCTCCAGGATCCGCCTCCCCTTGTCGCAGGTCACCGCAAAGCTTGGCGCGGGGGGCCTCCTTGCCCTCGGTGCCCCGCGCGGCAATAACCCTGCTGATGCTGGGAGCGTGTGTGCGGGGGGGAGGGAGAGGGGGAGGAGGAAAGGGGTCTCGTACACATAACGGGGCGCGGACGCAAAAACAACGCGGTTCGCCATACCCCGCCCACAAACACCTGGGTCATTCATGCCCGCCAGACACCCCCGCCCACACTCCCGGGTCACTGGCAGCCGAGCGCGACCAGGTCATACTATGCGAGGAGATTACGGGTTCGGTAGGCTTGGCAAGGGAGCGCCGACTTCTTTTTTGCTTGATTGAGAGAAGAATTTAATCCTGCATGCACAAAAAAACAAAAACAAACAAACATACAAACGCATACAGATCCCCGCACATTATAACAAATGATGCAGACGCACAAACAAATGTACATTCAAACAATCAAAATACACACACAGGTCATTTATATTGAGTAAAAATAATCAAACAGATTTTTCAGAATAAAAACAACTGAATAAAAATTTCAGAATAAAACCATCTCTCTCTCTCTCTCTCTCTCTCTCCTTCTCCGCTCCACGTCCAGTAAAACCGATAATCAAGTACGTCCTCGCATCATCCAATCCAAGCGTAGTGACAGCTGGAGTGCCACGCCCTGACGCAAGTACACCACACTGTCATTACTGACGGATACACACTACTTCTAACGTTGCGAAGAACTGCATGTTTTATCCGCCTTTCCTATATCATTTCCAGAATAAATTACGATAATTCAAAGAATCTGTCGAGCTGCAGGATGTTGAAGCTGGGAATGAAGGGATGGGAGGAGGGAGGGGAGGAGGGGAGATAAATAATAATAATAAAAAAAAAAAATTGTTCGATCGAGTGCACGACCCCGAGATCGTTGCTTCATACACAACTCATGGCCGGTGATTGAGCTTTGTTCTCCATCTCGGGCCATTTATTATAAGAGCTCTAAGTGCTGGACAGTCGTTCATTAAACGACATGTTCAAACCTCCACTCGATTCAATCACCGTATCTTGGTCAACTAAGAAGGTGCGTGCGTGACGTGCATGTGAAGAAAGCAGGCTCGGTGGCCTCCACTTTCGTATGTACGTATGTATATGTGTGTGTAATCTATAAATAAATAAATAAATTAATCAATTAATAAATATAATATATATATACATATACATACATACATACATACATACATACATATATATATATATATATATATATATATATATATATATATATTTATATATATATATATATATGTATAAAACGAAAGAGAGAGAGAGCCAGTGAGAGTCTTCGTGTACTTTCTTCGCCTCCGCTGTTCTCACTGCCTACTAAAGTCAATTCATTAACGCGCAAGTGATGTGTACTACATCTTAATTTGATTATACGGGGTCTTAATTACGAGGGCCGACATCCTAACGCGGTAATTACCAACCGAATGAGATTCTATCACGGACCATTATCACGCTTCCCCGAGCAGGACGTCGCGCTGGGAAAGTAGCTCCTCCACATCGGCTTTCCTCCCCCCCCCCCCTTTCATTCCATTCCCTCCCCTCCTACTCCAGCACTCACCCTCTCCCTCGTACACTCGCACACATCCTCTCTCTCTTCCTCCTCCTCCCCCTCCCACACACAAAAACACACACACACACACACACACACACACACACACACACACACACACACACACACACACACACACGCACACGCACACGCACACACACCCCAACCCTCCCCCCTCCCACAGAAAACACTTTCCTCCTCCTCGCGTTTACGTTTACCTCAAAGCATCTTCAGAGCAATAAACTGGAGTCCGACGTTTTAAAAAGAAATCCCTAAAGCAAGCGCTTCTCTTCACTAATGTCGTTTTCTCGGTTACAGTTCGGAGAGGGAGAGTTTTGAATTTGCGCAGCTGTTCACTCAGGCTGAAAATGGATGGAATCGACTTGAAAACCAGCGAAGAGAGAAGAAAAAAACGTTTTTTTTTTCTCTCTCTCTCATTTCTTTTTCTTTCTTCCGAGCGAGTGACTGGCGTTGTTGTGGCGGCTCCCAAAACTGGGTTAGTCGACACAACACTTTAATTTCGACCTCCTCGGAAGGGCTAATCAGCTGAGAGGCGACAGTCATCTCCTGAGATCTCGGCCGAGTGCATGTCACTTTCTGGCATGCATCCAATTGATTAGAAAAGAGAGATAATCGGCGGAATTGGCAATCATGCACGCCATTTAGGCAACGCGAGATCAGCTTTTCATTTCCTCTATTGTCTTCGAGATTACCATCGGTCATGAATAAGAAGAGTATGAATGAGCAAAAAACAAAGGAATGGCCTATCAATGAGAATAATGGAGATTGAATGTTAAGAGAACGGATAAAAGCGATTAATAAGAAAAGGCTAAAAATCAATGACTAATCATTACCGGAATTAGAAAAATAAGATATTCACAAGGGAGTGAAAATTACAAAGTCCTAAGAAGCCAGAAGATAGTTCTAGTCTGCCAAAAATAACAAATAAAAAACAACAACAACAAATATCCCACCTTTTACCCACCGCAAGCACACTTTCTCCGTGTTGTTCGGCCACTGTTTGAAACCCGCTAGGACAAGCCCCAAGGCTGTAATCGTACACGCCCGTCACCTGTGTCAACCAATGGCGCCCCGCCCACTAAAACGCCCTCCTCGTGACCCAGGATGACCCAGCTCACCTCCATACCCCGAGGGAGATCATACACGTAGCACCGCGCCCTCAGGACCAATGTAAAACGAAGCAATTCTTGCTCAGGCAACTTTCAGATCAAGATGAAGGGAGTTCTCTTTCGCTGTTTCTTTTCTCTCTCTCTCTCTTCTCTTCGCATTCCCGTGACCGCAGCGTTAACGAGGCTGTCTTGGCTGGAGGGCGTGAGAAGCCGCCCGCGCCGATCCTCGCTCCCTCTCTCCACCGCAAGGAAAAGTAAGCTCCCGCCGCGCCGCCGTCGCTTCCTCGCCCGGCCCTAAAACAGATGGTCGACAACAAGGCAAAGGGACCCTCATCAAAATCCAATTTCCCCAACAACGTGGCCATTAGCGAATATCTAAATAGCTATCCATCGGCAAGCTGACAAATTGTGAATATCCCGAGCACGGTGGAATTCTTTTCATCTTGTCTTTCCCCTTTCGCTCTCTCTCTCTCTCTCTCTCTCTCTCTCTCTCTCTCTCTCTCTCTCTCTCTCTTATCCATATATATATATGACAATATCAATCTGTGGATATATAAAGAAACGCACAATAAAATTAATTTAGACACAATAATGACTTTCAGAACTTTAAGAAAATCTTTGTCATGTTCAACCGGCAATCACTCCCTCATCTCTCTCATCCTCGAAAGCATACACAGACCTGAGCACACACACAGGCAAAACACGACGGGAAAACTACAAGGGAAACGTCCCGGGAAGACCAGGAAAATATTCCCACTCCATTAAGGGCAACGCAATTCTACATCCTGGTGGGTTTTGTACTATTCTTTTTACTACTTTTTTCCCCCAATGGGAAGACTCACTGCTCCAGATTATCCAGAGTCATTGTCCCTTTCGGCTCACTTCACATGACGCTTTGCATGTCACGACTCACGCAACGATAACTATATATTAACTTCCTCTCACCCGCTAATAAACTGCAAATAATTTAATCTTTTTCTATCCAGAGATGACACAACCTGGTACAAAACACGGGGAAATTACGGACTGGTGCAAAGAAATACTGCAACTGCCACGCAAAGATAAACAAAAACGATAATTCACTGTCGCAACAGCAATGACTACAGCATCTGTATCGCGTATGGAGATGTCAGTTCAGCTCAGATAATCAACATCAATCCCATGATTTTGATATAGCGACCAAATCATTCAAATTATCTACCGACTAAAGAGGGAGCCAAATCTCACTGTGGTCACGGGTATGACTATACAACTATGGCGTGGGAGTGATAATCATAACAATAACAAACCGAACTCTGAAGCGGCTCTGGAGCGTTATTGTTATGGCAGCAATGCTCTGTATTGGCGGCGGAATCAATGAGTACGATGGTGTGGGGCGGTTACAATAACAATGCCACATGTTGGCGATGGAATCAATGAGGACGATGGCGGTTATGACAACAAAGCTATGTACTGGCAACGGAATCATGGAATACAGTGGCGGTTAAAGTGTTAGTGTAACAATCTCAACGGCCTGTAGACAAAGGGGAGAGAGAGAGAGAAAGAGAGAGAGAGAGAGAGAGAGAGAGAGAGAGAGAGAGAGAGAGAGAGATAGAGAGAATCCCGCTGATGCAGCTTGATTCGTCCATACGGCCACATTCACACTCGACCTGAACTGCTCTATTGGGCAATCACACATGATGCATTTCTTTCTTCTTCTTTTTTGTGTGTGTTTTTAACGTCACTCCAGCTGAGAAAGTCTGCTTCTCATGAGCCTCCACCCCCTCCTCCCCCCTTCAACCCGACCCATCAAATCCACAAGGGTCATCGTCACACGGTTGATTCTCGGCGAAATGGTCCCTCAAGCGAATCATCGGTGCGAAGGTGAAAAAAAAATTAATGAGATGACCCGGTGACATCACCTGGCTGAGAAGCGCCGGCGAGTCGAGGTGTGTTTGCGGCGGAAGGGCCGAGACAAGAGCATCCATTGTACACGAGTTGGGATGGATTGCCCCTCATCTCCGTGGTTAAAGTACCGCTCAACTCCGCCGGGCAAATGGGGCCACAGTCACCAGCGAGGTGGAAGAAGAAGAGGAGGAAGAGGGAGAGGAGGTGGAGGAGGAATAGGAGGGGGTAAAGGTGGAGGAGGAAGGAGCAATAAGAAGGGGGGGATGGAAGATGAATAGGAGAAGGAAGAGGAGGACTGGGAGCAAGGGACGAAGACGACGACGATGAGGAGAAGGAGAAAACGGGGCTAGAGGAGAGGTGAGTCCGAGGGAGGGGAGGAAGGGCCGGTGGTGGGGCAAGTTACCTTACGACACACACCTGCAATTCACGACATGATCAAGCGCGGCGTCAAGGAGAACAAGTTACCGTGAGTGAGCCGCTTCGGTCATCCCTCACACATACTTACCTGTCCACCTGCCCGACCCGACGACCCGCTGCACACTAAAGCTGCGCTTTTCTGTTACAAAATCAACCTGTCAACCGACCGCTAGTTAAGAGGCAAGGCACAATTTGCATATCTCAAAGACCAGAAGTTTAGCATGAAGAAAAAACAATATGGAGGGACGAGAGGGAGAGGGAGAGAGGGAGGGAGGCAAGGAGGGAGAGAGCGAGGAGAGAGAGAGAGAGAGAGAGAGAGAGAGAGAGAGAGAGAGAGAGAGAGAGAGAGAGAGAGAGAGAGAGAGAGAGAGAGAGAGAGAGAGAGAGAGAGAGAGAGAGAGAGAGAGAGAGAGGGAGGAGGGAGAGAGAGAGGAGAGAGAGAGAGAGAGAGAGAGAGAGAGAGAGAGAGAGAGAAGCAAGGAGGGAGAGAGCGAGGAGAGCGAGGAGAGAGAGAGAGAGAGAGAGAGAGAGAGAGAGAGAGAGAGAGAGAGAGAGAGAGAGAGAGAGAGAGAGAGAGAGAGAGAGAGAGAAGCAAGGAGGGAGAGAGCGAGGAGAGCGAGGAGAGAGAGAGAGAGAGAGAGGAGAAGGAGAGAGAGAGAGAGAGAGAGAGAGAGAGAGAGAGAGAGAGAGAGAGAGAGAGAGAGAGAGAGAGAGAGAGAGAGAGAGAGAGAGAGAGAGAGAGAGAGAGAGAGAGAGAGAGAGAGAGAGAGAGAGAGAGAGAGAGAGAGAGATAAGCAAGGAGGGAGAGAGCGAGGAGAGAGAGAGAGAGAGAGAGAGAGAGAGAGAGAGAGAAGCAAGGAGAGAGAGAGAGAGAGAGAGAGAGAGAGAGAGAGAGAGAGAGAGAGAGAGAGAGAGAGAGAGAGAGAGAGAGAGAGAGAGAGAGAGAGAGAGAGAGAGGGAGAGAGAGAGAGAGAGAGAGAGAGAGAGAGAGAGAGAGAGAGAGAGAGAGAGAGAGAGAGAGAGAGAGAGAGAGAGAGAGAGAGAGAGAGAGAGAAAGAGAGAGAGAGAGAAAAAAAACAAACAGACATGTCGCACCGTTCGCTGCAGCCGACGTCCCTTTCGACGTCTATCCACGACGAGGCGTCACTGAGCAACTGCTTCCCTACAGGATCCCCGTCAGGAAGAAACGGAGTTCCTTGTTGCGCGCTTGCCTATGGGCTCTCTTCCGCCGTCGCCGTTATCGGAAATTCTCAAAATTAAATAATAACCTGGCCGACATTGCACTCGCACAGATCATTTCCTAGCAGCGGAAAATTGCCCACAGGTTCACCAAGCTACTCCTTTCCGAAATCCTACTCGCCTTCTCCGTGTCTTCAGAACTGAATCGTTCAAAGCTTGCATCCCTCACTTCCCGTCGGAAGTATTCTGAGTGTGCAAAATTCGCGGTAGAGCCATCATATTATTCTCCGAACATAAGCCTGACTACGAGCGATCAGTGCTGAGAGAGAGAGAGAGAGGATGGGGGGAGGGGCAGTAGGAATAGGGTGGGGGGTGGGGTGGGGAGAGTGGAGCGAGAGACGGAGGAGGGAGGGGGGAGCTCCGGGCTCTCCTCCAGGCTGGGTCTGACGCATGACGTCATTCTCCCTTCCGAGAACCTTCCATACGACGTCACACAACCATATCCGGCCGCTGGAACGCGACGCTGGTTAAAATACAACTAAAAGATTAATTCGGATCTCCGGTTTAGCTATTAGACCGGATACATATACATTTAAATTCTACCGTTGTTTTCACACGGGTTCCTTCACTGCTGAGATCGTCTGCCAAAGGCATTTTGGCACTCCGAAATGGCACAAAGACGCATAGTGGCGCCTTTGATAGTACCAAGCACATACCAGGGAAGGAATGGCTCGGGCCAAGGCGTTGCAGTGGGCAGTGATAGGTATTACGGAGTGTTGGCAGTGCTGGCAGCGATCCAAAAGTTGGGGCAACGCCGACCTATAAGGAAGGTGTGCTATTACCATAGTTACAGGTTCATTCCGGTCGGTTTCCTTTTCTGGTTCCTGCAGAGCCGTACAGGGTAAACGAAAGCACACACACAGGCACGAACGCACACATACTGTACATACACGTAAATATAGACGCAAATTATATGATGAGTAAACATAAACACGAACAAATACACTAACATGGCTTCCAGTCATTGTTATCACTTATTTGTGATGGTATTTTGCATAATCGTATTCGCCAAGCCAACGATCAGGTTTACACAGCTGTAATTTTTGCAAAAAGCCTCCAAATATCAAATCAAATTAATGCATCTGCCATACAGAGTTCTGAAAAACTCTAGAGAAACAACAAAAACAATACCTGACTGAAATTCCACATGAACAAAAAATAACAACAAAACCGCACCATAGCGTCCCCTAAATCACATTAATAATAATAGGCTCCCATCTTCCTGTTCCTACGACGTCCTCCCCCGGAGAACAATGGCAGAAGCAGCCTCCGAACGGGCCCGCAACGCCGCCGTTTCCTCGTCAACGCGACCCGGCGTAAGGGACGTTCACCCTCAGCTCTTTCTCCCCTCGCCACAACACGGCGTCGTATAAAAAAGGAGAAAGAAGGAGAGAAAAAATGGAAAGAAAAAACAGCTCATGAGTAATATGTTTCTCCCTACACGGACCTTCGACGTCTGGTTGGAATAATAGCTGCGTGTTGGGTCGCGGGACGCACATCTCTGTCACATAAGCTCTTAATCGGGCATTATGGGTCATTTCCCCCCTTGCAGGCATGATATCAAACAGGACTGTATTCCCCCTCTCGATACAGAAAGATTGTTTGGTAAAGAAAAGACTGGATCCAGAACTCAGTACAGAAAGAAAAAATAAAACCCTCACATCCACAAAGGATAGTATATGAAATAAATAAATAAATGTAAAAAAAAAACAAAAAAAAAATCCCTTGAATTGACGTCAGTTTGTAACTTTCCTAACGAATGAACATCGTCTTCAATCCTCTTAGAAGAGGTTGGAAGCCCCATTATGTTGCTTTTCCTCTTCCACGCACAAGTGTGACTTAGCCTTGACACAATATCGGATTTTATGTCTTGTTACATGTATATGGAAAAAATACAGTAGATAGATCTTGTTGCCATGTGTATGTAAGTGTAATCAGAAACATTTCGCTAAAGATCTACGGTACATGTAAACAATGGAGGCAAAGTAGCCAACTCATCTTCACTATACACTTCACCTCTGTCTCCTCCCATAACTCATTACCGCGTCACTGTGCCCCTATCCTCCCCTATCCCATTTCTATTATATCTATCTTTCTTTTTATCTATTCTCTCCCCTCGCGCCGCCTTGTTTGTAAAGCTAATCCCTTCACTCAAATGTTATAGCATGCTCTGGTATATTTCATCATTCCTTCATTAAAACATAGTGAAAGACTTTTTTTTACTGCCGCCCACGCACGCCCACTCACGCCCTCGCCTCCCTGGACGCCCTTTGTTTACACACCTTATTTGGTGTGTGGCCAGGAGGTTTAGGTGAGTCACTGAGGGTCGCGGCTAAGGATAAGAGGGTGGGGAGTTGGAAGGGAGTTGGGAGGGGAGTTGGGGCTCTGGGGAAGGAGTGCCGGAGGAGTAGGCAGGGGATAGTAGGTAGTAGAGGGGGAGGGTACAGGGTAAGGATAGGAGGTTAGGAGGAAGGGAGGGAGAAAGGGAGGGAGGACGGAAGGAGCGAAGGAAGGGAGAAACTGTCCTTGTGGGAACCTTGCGTCTTTTAAAAATTGCGCAAGGTCAGGTGTCCTTGTAAGATTCAGAAGAAATGACTCCATCACTCATACTTTCAATATCTTGCGTCCTCTCATAAACATCATAATAATACTGATTTTTACTAGTTTTACATCCTCTCAACCTAGTGATCTGAAGTCCTTTTTATATCCATTGTCTTTTTTTATCATCACAATTTCCTCTGAATGAAGATTAACGCCTCCGGAATGCGTATCACAACTCCTTTAAAAGGACGCCAGTTTAAGGAAAGAAAAAAGCACGCCTTCCCTGCCCAAGCGTCGACTATGACCCAGGGATCACCGAGGAGGCTTTCTGAACGCCAAGCCTTTTAAAGCTTACACGTTATCAGTCTCTTGGGGGATTCCGGTCATGACGTCATTCAGAATTAATCGAGGCTTGGTCTAAGTGAATGACAAATTTATAAAAGTGAAATGCTTATTACTCTGCGGATGTATTTCATGCAATTCATCTTTTACATGTTACTTTTTATGTTTTGTTGAAAAGCAATTAAATTTGATAAGAGAAATCGCACATGAAAATGAATGCGAAATATGAACCCGCACCTGGTAAGAGGAAGCTATAAATTACGAATTACAGATGATGTAAACAAAACGAAAATTATTCTTAGACACAACCAATTCACCGAAAGATAAACGACGAAAGAGTTCCATTCGCGAAGGACAAGATAATGAAAAAAGCCAAAGAAAAAGAGGACCAAGAAGAGAAGAAAAACAAGATGGAAGAGGAGGAGGAAAAGAAAAAGATGAAAGAAAAGAAAGAAAAGATGAATGATAGAGAGATAATAAGAATAAGGAGAACAAAAGAAGGAAAATAGGGTATAATCCTGGGTTTCTTGTACCGGCGAGAAGCATCGCATTGCAAATCCGAGTCGGCGTGCAACACTGCAAGTTCTGCCTCACGGTCAAGGTCTGCGGTCAGTTGCAAAGGATCATGCAAATTTAACTTCAACACGAAACCATCTGACATGTAACCCCCCCCCCCCTCTCTCTCTCTCTCTGTCTCTCACACACACACTTTTTTCTGTGTATACGTTGTTTGTTTGCTGTATGTGTCTGTTTGCATGTCAGTCTGTCTGTCCCTCATCGATATGTCTGCCAATCGCTCCTATGCTAACTTTAAGGGATTTCTGGATTTTGCTATTGTATCGTGGGGGACTTTTTAAAATTGAAAATGTAGACCTGTAGCATATTTCTTAGACAATTTCAAATTCCCCGGAGTCATAAAAGAAAATCGAAGTGTCATGAAATGTTGGTCATGTCATTTATATCACTAAATGTGTCATATCATCCACAAAATAAAATGCAAATCCCAGAGTAAGTCGATTTCAGTTTCATACTTCCAATTGTCTTCCTCAATAAAATGACTAACAAAAAGAATAGTACCATAAATTGAATAAATAAAACAGAATAGCACATACCAACGGCCTTAGTTTCGTCCCCCTAAAGAACTACATGCACGAACACACACACACACACACACACTCACACACACACACACACACACACACAAACAAACAAGAAAGCATAAAAGGGGGGGGGGGCTGGAGTAAAAAGACAAAATCTGACTGCTTTTTATATCTCCAGAACTGGGTGCCAAACGCGCTTCATCTACGTCTTCAGGCCAGAGTAACGGCTAGGTCACGCCATCCATCCTCTAACCTCCACCCCCCTACCCCGAGCACCTGCCTCTCCCCTCCCTTTCCCCTCTGGAGTCACGTGGCACTGTCCCTTCCCCCCTTTATCCATCCTTAAATAAAATCTCAGGGGTGGTTACAAAGGGATAACATCGCCTTTCATTAGCGTTCCCTCCCTATCAACTATAGACGGTCAGCCAGTGGCACACATACGCCCACGTGGTCTCACATACACGCCCTCCCTGTCATTATTTCTCCCTTCCCCCTCCCTCTCGCCCGCCCACACCCCTCACGACTCCCCTCTCGCCCCATCGTGGCCTCCCCTCGCCCGTAACGACATGGCATTACGTCAATAGTCAGGTCAGGACAACAGCGCCACGTGACCACAGGACGCACGGCCCCAGGTGAAACATCAACGCCCCTTCAGTTATATTGATTGTCTATTTCGGATGAACTCTGTACAACGTAACACATGCTAGAAAGATTTACACTTATTTTGCTATTGCTTGTGTAGAGGTAATAGATCTCATTATCTCATAAATACGCTTTTCCCAGTGGGGGACCTTGTTCGTTGTTACTTTTCCCTTAAGATACCATGAATCGGCAAGTACGAGTGGACTAACACAACAAATGAATACATGACTACAACGTAAACATTATGAAGAACTTCGACGGGAAGAAAATACATAAAATAAACCACACACACCAGACTATTCCCAAAGAGGAAGTAAAACTTAAAGGTAAAAGAATACGACAGACGCACCAAGAGTAGTAATAAAATAAATAATAAAAATGACTGACAATCAATAACTCCATAACGACTGCACTACGCAATCCGCCCAGCACTTGGTTTCGCGAACAAATTCAAAGCTCGCACAAATTCAAATCAATAAACTCGGTTAAACACACACACACACACACACACACACACACACACACACACACACACACACACACACACACAAACACGCATACAGTAAACTCTGTTAAACACATACATAAATACATACATACACAGACAATGATTCGGTTAAACACACAACTCGGCCAACAAGATGTGTCAACCTAAGCTAAGGCTTGTAATCACAAGGCATCCTGTTCCCTATTACACTTCTAAGACAGCCACAAGGACAGGACAATCACTTACTTCCAGGAGCCGTGTTCATCGTTCAACCTCACTACTTGCGGCGCCATCGTTGTCGTCGGGAGTGCATGACCGCCTGACCACGAATTACCTTGATCACCCGAGCCAACACGTCATGAATAATTGATCGTGGCAACCTTGCTGTGTCTGAACCTGGCCTATACAAATCCCCTCTCCCCTTCCTCTACCTCCTGCCATCTGACATTTCCCAACCCCAAGCACAGGTGGGAAAAGTGCTTGTTCAATCCCACCTGCTCCATTAACGGTTATGGAAAAGGGTATCTGCATGACTTTTCAACTGCATCGGACTCCGTCTTTGTTCCCCGCTGATTTGCCGTCTCGGCCGAATCTAACATTGGCAAATGCATTGACGTTCGCATCCCCTGACTTACGAACTATCAATCATCGGTTGTAGATTTGACCGCATGCTAAATGTCAATACATTACTCCTTGAAGGAAAAACGAGGACGATAAAATCAAATGAAATACATTTAGGTAATATACGAGCAACACACCCCAAAATATGACCGCTAATAAAAAAGGGAGAAGAAGAAAAAAGAAAAAGAAAATACGCATTACCCATAAATAGCTCAAATAGCAAATATTCTATCTGTGCTTCGACGCCCATTCCGACTCACCCCAATCGCCCGCCCGTCCGCCCGCTACGAATCTACTCGCCGTATCACCACCGTATCGACCACGACCGAGGCCTTGCTCGGCGACGGGTCACACCGACACGCGAGCGATCCAGGCTGCAACCTCGCTTCCTCCTGACTAAAGCCTGCACTTGAATCACTTCACTTTTTTATTCTTTATTACAACAGGGTGGTTGAAAGCTTATAAAATATTGTATAGTCTGAGAGTAATCTTGTTATATTTCATACGAGAGAGAGAGAGAGAGAGAGAGAGAGAGAGAGAGAGAGAGAGAGAGAGAGAGAGAGAGAGAGAGAGAGAGAAAGAGAATAATTAGCTTTGAAAGAATAAAAATAAACCCGTACCTCCCAATTCCTCTACAGGACGCGTGCTAGCGATATGGAAAAAAATCACGACAATCTCCCTGGACGGAGCCCATGGCGGTCATGCACACCTCTCGACCCGACCTCAGATTATCCTCCGGCTTCATGTTCTCCTTGGGATTATCGGCCGAGACAAACTATCAGTCACTCGCATGATAGATTTTTTTGCTTTGATATTGTTGTTGCTGTTGTTGTTGCTGTTGTTAAAGCGACCGAGGTGGATCAACCATGAGCGTGTATGTCTTTCGTGTTTATGTTGGTCGTTAAACCCATTGAAGCACAGGTGGTTACTTAGGGTTGAAATGTTTACGGCGTTCATAGCATTAGCTGTTAAATAGTGCACAGAGAATATACATAAATACAAAGATAATAAGATTTGTTGATTATTTATGGACTCGAACATCGAACACACAATACTTTCATTATTAGAATCATATTCAAACATAAACACACACACACACACACACTTCCTCTCCAAAGCGACAAGTATAATATTTAAATACAAATTATTCAAGGAATGTTATCGAGAAGCGATCGAACTTCCAGCCTCTCCTTCCCCAAACATTTGCTCTCCTTTGTCTCATTCAAAGGTTCCAAGATTGTCGCCGTCCGAGCTCTAACGACTCGTTTGCGCCGATACAAACAACCAATTAACATTCTAACCATTCCTAACCCCACCACTCTCGGTGATACTGGCATTGGCAATTAGTCATCTCGCTGTGGAATGGTTCGGCCATTAGGGTTACGGTAATTATATGCGGGTGGAGTCCTCGCTCGCCCTCTCTCCGACGTGCCCCTCGCACTCCCGACTGGCGACAATCACTTCATTTTGCCTTTTGCCCTTCGGCTGTCTCTGTCGCTCTCCTCCCTCCCCCTTTCCTCGTCTTCCTCGCCTCATCCCTATCCTTCTTTCTCTTACTCCCTCCCTCTATCTTTGCCCGTCTCTGCCACACCGGTCCTCCCCTTTGTCTTCACTCTGCCATACAAAGCCTTGACCCCTGCCCCTTCTGCCGCGACCCCTTCCTCGTCCCTGCCGCCTCTCTACGCCATCGATCCTGTCCCTTGTCCCTAAAGTCCCTTCCTGACCAGACTTACCCTTCAATAATCTCTAGCGCGTGACTTCCAAGGTAGTAGTTGAGTCAAACTTCGATGACTCATCCTATACTCTTCATTGTTCATACCTTTAATATACTCTCGGTAAATATGACGCACTGATAAGGAAATCATAATACAGTTTTTTTTGACGGGTAGATCGCAAAAAATATTAATACGGTCTATTTTTATGTGATTAAATTTTGATATACAATTACCCCCCACTGCTGCAATGTATTTAATGTATTCAAATTAGGCATGAACACCCACACTTTACGGCACTTCATTTCGACATGGATGTACCTTTATTTAAGATTACTGTTTGGTTCACATGATACGTTTAACATTAAATCTAAGGACATGCCACGCCATTTCGCTGGTTCATCTAAGCAAGGCTTCAGTTTTAGCAAATAACAGTTATTTTCTCTGAATTTACGGTCTACAACATTTTTTTTTTTAGGAAAAATAACTATATCATAAATTTTGTTTCGTTAAAGACGAAATTCCCACCTATTTGAAAACACCTTTTCAAAAGACGAACAGAAATTCCATACAGACATATTGACGTAGTTCGGTTAAGTTTGCGAATATAGAATTTGCTACGGTACTTTGAAGCTTTTGATTGAGTACATGAGCTTGGCGCGACTATACAGGCGCTGCCATCTATTGTACACTGAACGAACTATCCAAGTAGCCTCTTCCCGTTTTCTTTTTACCGTATATTCTACCATAAACTAATGTAGATAGAAACAGACTCCATGCCGTTTCCCCTCTAACATGACATTCGGAAAGTCATTATTACACATGCTTTCCGCTTTCTATCAATCTAAAACAGATGCGAGAAAGTATCCCACAGCATCCAAAGAAGTCAATCAATTATAACCATTAACAGACAGATGCCAAGGGAAATATCTTACGCATGAATGCCTCACCGACAACGCATCTCAGTGAAAGTAAATCAATCCGGCCTGAGCTCGCGTCAAGGGAGGGAAACAGATGTTTGAATTTCACTGAAATAACACTGGTACTCACCTGTGTAAGTCTGTCATGGTGCGTGGCGAGGTGATGGCGGTCTGGGTGGTCAGGGTGGGTGTCTACCAACAGCGAGGCAAAGTACTGCTCGTACTCCGATAGCCGTTCCACCTGAAAGGGAGAGAGAGAAAAAAAGAGATGGTTAAAGTAGTTAGAATCGGGTATTTGACCAAGCAAAAAGGATACATTCTAAAGTACTACGGTGCTGATAACGACTCTCGTACTTGCGGGTATCATTACAGATCTGTTATCGCAAAAAAATAATAGAAAAAAAAAGAATGTGTATCTTCGACTGGCAATTACGGACTAAGAACCGTCCTCAGAACCCGCAAAAAATACCAACCGCTCGGCTATGCAACATATACACCCAACGACAAAAAAAGAAAGAAAAGAAAATGACCGAGTCACGACTACTCTGTGGTGTTATCAACCAAAGCTAAGAGACACATAGAATACCTACCAAGTGTAGCCTTAAATAAGTCTAATCCTTACAAGCTGTGACAAGAGTATGGATAGACGCCACGTGCTAGTGACATAAGGTTTCATAAAAGGAATTATAGGTTTAAAGGTAAGGTTCAGAAGTGTGTGTTTATGGAGCCTAGTACGAGTTCAGCAGTCACCTCTTGGCTCTGGCTGCAACCTGGTTCAGTTGCCCAATCAACAGTACCCCAAGACAAAACACCTCTTCGTAATTGCAGGCAGCTGTTTGATTATGTTGTGAGGGGTTCCTTTCTCCCTCCCTCCCCCTCCTCCCTCTCTCTCTCTCTCTCTCTCTCTCTCTCTCTCTCTCTCTCTCTCTCTCTCTCTCTCTCTCTCTCTCTCTCTCTCTCTCTCTCTTTCCCTCCCTCTCCCTCTCTCTAAATTCTAAGGTTTGTAATAAATCAGTAAATTAGTAAAGTCGTAGTCTGTATATCAAAAGAGACAGACAGACGTGCATCCCTAACTCCCTTCTCCTTCCCCCCAAATAACAACGAAAACACCTCCCCCGCAGCTTCCCACAAGCACACGCCGTAAAGTAAGGAGAAGAGGGAACTTTTGTCCTCCTGTATTTCCGTTTCCAGTCACCCCACTCACCTCCTTTACCCCCTCTCCCTCCCTCCCTCCCTTTGTATCCTTCCCCTCCCTCACTTCCCCCCTCTTTCCGTCACCTACAACCTCTCGATGATTTGTAGTCGTAGTCCTTTGTATACTAAATTGGGGCAGAGATTAGTCCAATCACCCTTTTGTCCGGGACTACCGTTCGCTGGTGGTCTCCTGCATTGGGAAGGCGATTCGTTTCATAACGCCACGGGAAATGAAGGGGAGAGACGGATGGCGGGATCGGGAGCGAATCTTTATGATCGGACCGCCATTATTAATCACCCTTGGCCTGTCTTGATTCATACGCTGGATATCAATCTCCGTTCGCGGCGATACTTTCTTAGCGGCCGACCGACGGAGAGGAGCGGCCTGTCTCGTGTGATTCTCGTGGGAAGAACGAGCAGGGGAGGGCGAGGGGGAGAGTGGCGGAATATGGGAAGAGGGGGGAGGGAAAGGGGAGGATGGAGGAAAGGGTTATGGGGCACAAGTAGATGGGGGGAGGGGTGGGAAGGGGTTCACTGCTATTCCTTCCCTTAATCCTTTCGATGATCGATTGTTTATGCACAACAAAATCTCAGCGGGCCGGAGGTAGGTGTCATCGATAGAGGAGGTTGGGGGTGGGGGAGGAGGGTATAAAACCACCATTGATGTCACGAATACCAAGTAGAGGAGAGGAGGGGGTCGAGGGGGGGGGGGCTGTTACAGTAGACATTGACTGAAGTGAATCAATTGACACAGCCTGCCAGTAGTTCTCACTCGAGGTACACCCTGGGTGTTCCTGGTAATAATACAAGGATGTCAGGCGTCATGAAAGAAAACGTGTTGTGGCGTGGAGGGGGGACTTCGCATTTCGGTCTCTTTAACTTCCGTCTTCTTTTACTGGATGTTTGTGCTATTCCAAGAAAGCAGCAAACACATTTTTTAGGGAAGATTATCTATAAAGTCTTAAATCATTGAAGAAACACAAAAAAGAGAGAGAGAGAGAGGGAGAGAGTGAGAGACTGAGAGAGGGAGAGAGAGAGAGAGAGAGTGAGAGAGGAAGAGAGAGAGTGAGAGAGGAAGAGAGAGAGAGAGAGAGGGAGGGAGAGAGAGAGAGAGAGAGAGAGAGAGAGAGAGAGAGAGAGAGAGAGAGGGAGAGAGAGAGAGATAGATAGATAGATAGAGAGAGAGAGAGAGAGAGAGGGAGAGAGAGACTTTTGACTTTGACAAGTTTATTGAGACAATTGGTTCCGTACATCTCAAAAGGATGAGGTAACATAGGTTATCCACACCCCAGTCTTAGTTCCTCTTAATCACGGATTAATCACAAGCATACAGAGTTAAATGTTTACATATCATGAGATCGATATGATAGTATAAATCATCACCCTCAGCATGCTAAGTCCTCTCCTGAGGTCACATAATTACATACTTGAATATGTGACGCAGAGAGAGAGAGAGGGAGAGAGAGAGAGAGAGAGAGAGAGAGAGAGAGAGAGAGAGAGAGAGAGAGAGAGAGAGAGAGAGAGAGAGAGAGAGAGAGAGAGAGAGAGAGAGAGAGAGAGAGAGAGAAAGAGTGACCAGACATAACGAAGAGTCTCTGAATGACGTCATTCACTTCTCGCCCAGCACGAGGAAATGCCCCGAATTATGTTAATATCCCCGCAAAAATTCCTCCGTCTTGCCACACGGGCTCGGATCCACAGACCGGGCATTCGCGACGTCGTATGCTAATGAGGTGTTTACTCGGGGTTACTCAACGGCGCTCGAGGAGGTCGTCGATAGCCCGGGACGACGACTCTAGGTGGTCGTCCCGCGGGTGTAAACCGATACGCTAATAAATGAATAATGGTACGCAATTACGAGTCCCGTTGGCCGATCGCGTGAGGTCGCTCTGGCGTCTGTGTGTGTGTATATATATATATATGTAAATATAAGCAAAATACACCTACGATCTAAAAAGGAAATCAAGCAACACCACACACTGGGTTGGCGACCGGACGTAGATAATGTAATGCAACACCTCGCTTCGACTTGTGGGCCAAACGTGTCATCTAACTCATCAAACCCGTATGAACTGCCCGCCCACTAATCTCTGCGCATTGTCGCTAAATCAGATAATGTCTTGAATTTTAAGTGAGAGGATGTTCCTGATAGAAGAGAATCCGTAACTTCGAAAGAAGGGGATAAAGACAGACTTGGCTACGTAATATCAGAGTTCCGGCGCCCACGTCCTCCTCTTCATCATTATTTGAAACAGGGTAATAACACCCATTCCTCAGAGCGCCCACACTCACACCCTCAAACGCGCCCATACCCACCAAGCTAAACTACACAATACCAAGTTATCACACCCCACACCACCCACACTTTATTTCAACTTTGTTTCTCATTTTTCTTTCAATCTTGCCAGTAAAACAAGAAAGTCTGTGTCGGTCTGTACCTGAAAATCACCCTACACAGGGGATGATCCTAATAAAAAAGGTTTGTCAGGAAACCTTACATGTGAGCCTAGCTCAACGAAGACGGCTGCCGTGCGCGCAAACACCTTGGTGAAATTGACGGTGGTAATTACCTCTGTGCGTAATTATAGCTATAAAAACAATGACCAAATGCTTGTAGTAACGGTGTATAAGTAGAGATTATTAAATGCATCAGTATATGAATGACAATCAAATCAAATCATAACTAACAGATGAAATACACAACTACATGGAAACCTTAAAAAAACTTCAAAGATTCTCCAAAAGACAAAAGCAAAAAATCCAAGCATAAAGGCTTCCCTCTTCGCCCCCTCCCCTCCCTCGACCCCCAAGCAAACAATGCCTGCGCTGATCACATCCCTTGAAATCATCCATCAAGGAAGAGGCCTTCGTCGTTCCTCTTAAACATATACTGCCTCTCCGGGCCATTAATCGCCGGTCGCCCAAAAGCGCATTCCATCTCCGGCCTTAATGATGGCTCATGATAGAGGTCAAACATGGCATTGTATTCCTTAAATGGGAATAACAAATGATGCCCAAGGCCTTTCTAAGCATTAAAAAAGACACTGGGAGAAAGAGGACCTGTTCATTCATCAATGGAAGGTCAGGACTGTGAGGTCAGCTGACAATGGTCCGGCTTCTGGTCATTCCACGCGAGGTGAACAAGGTCGCAGAGCGCAGATAAAAGGACGAATGCTTAAGGGAGAATATAACGAGGGATACTTGGGTTGAAAGCCTAACATATAAACAGTGTCCGGATCGCCCTTAAAGGCATCTTCTCCTGCTTGCTGACTGACCTTCGATCAGAACCTCAGGTACATGTATCCTGCGACGAAGCATTGTTTCTTGTGAGGAGGATCATTACTCATTCTGACCCGTTACTTTCGCCGCCTCGAAACATACATCTCGGACCGCTTGTCCATTTAGGCTTCGTCAAGGTCACAAAGAAAGCCAGGAGGAAATAAAAGAAACAAAAATGTTCATTTGCAATACATGAGATTTCATGTTAATTGTTAATAGATTCAATTATACGAAAGGTGCAAAAAAGGCCAAGAGACCAGGAAGACGAAAGTTAATAGGAGAAATAAAAATAAAGTGCTAATGACACTGTCGGCTGATGAAAATGCTACTTTCCAACAGACATAAAATTACGTTGCCAAACTAGTAGAAAACAAGGTCGGCCGCGTGGCGAGTCACTGCTATCTCGACACTCACTGTTCCGGAAAACCTCAAGAGCGAGCGTTAAACACGAAGGGCCACTGCCGCGCCAGCCTCAGGCACTGTGGACACGTCGAGGTTACCGCTGCCAAGGATGTCAACCTCATCGTATTCTCGGAGAGAGTTCTCGAGACATATTGCTGCCCCAAAACATCTAATTTTCTTTCCACTCGACTCCAATGTTTCAAAGAAATAACATTTCCGTGGACTACCTTTCGACAACCTCTGAAAGAGGCAGCTGGTGCAAGCAGGTGGTTCCTTACCTCGTTGGGGCCGGTGTCGGTCACGGCCACGCTCCATCTCTTGTTGATGAAGGAGAGGCGCCTCAGCATCCGCTTCACCATGCCTGCGAGCGCCGCGGCCCTGACTACTGGCCGGATGCCACACGGCACTCTGCACTATCACCACACGTGACGGGTTTGTTATGATCACCGAAACGCAGATTAAGACATTGCGTTAGAAAGGATCATGATTGTATAGATCATAACCCAAATTTCAGTTTTTGGAGTTCTCAGAGCTACCTCTAAGTAGGCATAGGGTATCGTTTTGATATCTGTCAGTCAGCTTGTAAATACCCATGCGGCACTCCTCGTGCAAGCAACAACACCTGATAACAGCGAGGGGGTTGGGTAGTATAACGTGATTCATCTTCGAGTCTTGAAACTTTTGACTTTGGCCATCACCTCATCCCCTTCCCGACGGAGGACTAAAATTCCCGATAATACCTTCACACATCTCTAAGTAGAGGCAGCGTTCACAACACCAACCCGACCGAAAGTGTTCGAGTACGTTCACACAAGCACCGAACTCGAGCGCAACTGAACAACTTCTCGCCACGACACTCAACACGCCACTGACGAATCACGTAAAATACTCTTATCTCAACAACGCTACATTATCAGTGGACAGTTGTGATTCACCTTATCGCACTGTGACATGACACCACCACCATGGTAACTCTCGTTTTGTTCCGCATTCGCCTGCGCTTCGTATGGTAACCGGAGTCAAAATAATAAAAAAAAAATTCTTTGTGCAACCCAATAAAATGGCTAACCATGAGTGTGTCGATGTGTCTTGGATGGCTTCTTTGATAATGCTAATTAGGTCTACTGATTCTCCTTGTAGCGATGACGATGTCTTGAGATAAACCATAGGCCGGTTATTCAAGTCCATAAAACGACGTAAAGGTCTTAGAGGAGAGATTTTGTTTCAAGGGCGGAATTTTCGTCGCAGATAAAAACCACATCGTTAACTCGAGTCAACTAGTCCGCGTCTGAAATCTTAAACACAGTGGGTCGGGCAACATATCCACTACAGTCGGGCTCACTGTTATTTTTATTTATTAATCTACACCCTAAAACAGATATGTACATTTTTTCTTCTACGGAGTCCAATTAAAACCATAAAAAAACTAAAAAACAGAGAGGGGGGAGCACAGCCTGCAGTAGATAAGCGGCCTGTGCTGATACACAGGTTAATTATGGCGATGTTTACAAGCACCACCTGTGGCTTCTTGCGAGCACAGCACCAGCTCTTAAATTGGTGCGGCACGACTACTCTATCACCGGCGGTAGTTGTAGAGAGTGGGCGGGGTGTGCCTCAAAGCATAACGGTGTGTATGGTGTGTGTGCGTTCCTGGTATAGATACGCGTGTGAATGTGGAGAACATTCAACACTGTAACAACTGAAATGAGAATGTGAAACGTCTATATGTATTCGTGCGCTAACTCCGCTGTTTCCGAGTAGACATAAGATGTGTACACAATTGCAGACCTATTTGGGGAAGGAGGCAGGCGGTCTCTTTGACATTTCAAACACTTGGACTAAAAACAGACGGGAAAAAGGCAAAAGGGAAAAAACTCTCCCCTCTCTCTCGGCAGGCCCCATCATCACCTACTTTTTTTGTTCTTCGGCCGCGCCCGGATCTGCCCACTGGCGCCGGCCATAACCACCAGCCCACTACATGTACACTCACAAACAAAAGTCTAGTTAGAGTCGCTAATAATATAATTGAGGTTGTGGTACCATAAGACTTTTATTGTTATTTTCATGTTTTTCTCCCAAGAGAGAGTAGGTGACCTGGCCGCCTGATGATGATGACTGCCTTTCACGAGATCATAATGCCACACACACACACACAGACACACACAACACACACACACACACACGCAGAGAGAGAGAGAGAGAGAGAGAGAGAGAGAGAGAGAGAGAGAGAGAGAGAGAGAGAGAGAGAGAGAGAGAGAGAGAGAGAGAGAGAGAGAGAAGGAGA
>BOPN01001123.1:199524-202024 GCA_017312705.2 Penaeus japonicus | reverse complement strand
TGGATGGATACAGGCCCTTCAGAAGAATACTTGAATTAGAATATTTTATTGCTTTTTCTTGTTACGCTCAGCATCTGCTAAAACGGCTAAAGTCTAGCATAACCGCGCACTATCGCTTGTTCGGCGCCATTGTTTACAAATGCGATGCGAGTATCGCATTACTAAGCCGATGGCTCCTAGTGTGACTGCGCGCCTCGAAAAATTGACAATTTTTTTAAAATTGGCGAAATAAAACGACGGAAAATAGGCTAGTGTGACAGCGCCTTTACTCCCTTATCTCTACGCTGGGTCCCAGTCTCCGTAAGGGTCGTTTGAATTTGCCCCCCCTCCTCCTCCTCTTCCTAGCCCCATATGGGGTTTACGGCAAAGTGTGTGTTTTTTTCGGGGCTTATATGGCACTTGAGTGGTGCGCTCGAGTCTTCTGACAGGCTCTATGGGGTGGCTGTCCAGGGCTAGGTAAAGTTTCAGTTTCCCAAGAGCTTAATAATTACTACTACTTTCAATACTCTTATTACTTTTTCACTATCATTACTAATGTCCCATTTCACCGGCCGAGTGAATTTTCAAGCGAACTTACACACCCGACTTGGGTACAATATGGTAATTTATAACCTGTGCCCCCATTTCCCCTGCACCCCCGACGGCGCGCTAATCGGAAGTAAAGGCGCAGCCTGTAATTAAGAACCAAACCTCACATTTCCTTTCCCCTTTATCAAAAGAACAAGAAAAAGAAAAAGAAAAAATCTAGGAGGAAGGTGAACGTATGACGGGCGTGTCCTAGACAATCCGGCACGACCTGGAAGACCTCGCCCCTTCGCCCAGAAAAAGGAAGGCTTTACACGACCAAAATACATTTTCTACAACAGCGCACGACCATTAATCACCTGATCCAGATCTTTCGCTGTAGCATAACTCTAGTGTTTCCTTTAAGTAGGTTCGTGTATGTTGTAGTTATATCCGTCTTCTATAAACTCTTGTATTGCTTGTCGATCATATTATTGTTCGCATCCCTGCCTCTCCTCCCTCTCCCTCCCTCCCTCTCTATCTCTGTCTCTGTCTGTCTCTCTATCTCTCTCTCACCACCTCCCTCTCCCTCCATCAAAATCCTTCAATCCTTAATCCGCCCGCGCGTTCCCTTCCACTCCTACATCTACATGCCTAATCTCTTGACTTCTCCGTAGCCCCGCCCGTCTCCCGAAACCATTCTCGATCTGTCCTGACCCAGCCCTAACCCACACGAAGCCCTCCCACCTACGTCTGGTCCCTTCCCTTATGTAATCAAATTCTAAACTACTTATGTATACTTAACACATTATTGCCCGTCGTACTTACAACGGGCTTAAAAGCTGTTAACAATACTGCGATACAGAGAAACTCAAGGTCGGTGTTTAAGTACGGTCCTAACGCATCAGTTACGGACACAATTCTACACCAAATACAGACCAGGTAGATTCTAAGGTCAGGTAGACTATATGGTCGGTCTGGCTACAAGGTCAGCTCGGTAGAGACCTGCTGGTCAAAGGTACAAGATCACAGATCGATATATCTGACCTTTACCAATACCTTACATTATGGTACCGTATGTCAAACCGAAGTCCATCCTCAACGCTTTATCTCTAAACATACGAAGAGTAACTCCAGTCACACCACTCCAGAACACAAGTCATCCTCCAGAAATGGACAGCAAGCACGTATAACTCTTGAATTCCACACAGATGGTGGCTCGCCAAGACCTGTTTACTCCATAGTTCCACGTCCAGTCCACTATCCACCTTGACAGCAGCACAACCCTGGAAAACGCCAGAGCTCCGGCCCGAGCAGGTCGTTGTCTCGGCCAGGGTTGTTGCTGCTATGTAGCCAGCAACACACGGACATTAAGCCAATTAATGTCTTTGATGGGGGGCTGAGGCAGCACTAACGAACTGTAACTGGGTTTATGGGGAAACACCAAAGCACTAACTTCAGCTGCTTTTTCAAAAACTTTTGTTTGTTTTGTTTGTGAGTGTAATGGAGGTTGATGCGGCTATACAGGTAATATGGTTATGCTATCGATGCCATGACGCCACATCTACGTCATGTACAGCAAGTGTACATCCAGAGTTGGGTCCGGGTGACGCCATACCCGGGGGGTATCTAGCAAGGTAGGAACCGTGCTGGGAGGCCCCCCTACTCCCCAACTCACACAACACGCAGGCTCGCTCACTTGACCTACAAGCTGTGGCCTTCTAATGCAACATGCACTGCCACTGAGGAATGCGAACGCCCTGACCCATGAGGGGCATCGTCCGGCGTGTCTCCCGGGCACTCAGCTGCGGAAACCACCACCTGTTGGTGCCATTGCATCCTACCTTTGAAACAGTGTAAGAACACAGCTTTCAAGGAATTAAAAGGGAGGAATATATTCCTCTCGTAACCTACAGTCGCGTGGACCGCTAACTACTTTTAGTTGTCCGAAAGGTATTTGTTTATCTCGCTTTGCTGAATAAAGGGGATACTACCG
>BOPN01001123.1:184524-194524 GCA_017312705.2 Penaeus japonicus | reverse complement strand
AATTAAAAGTGGGAATGAGGAAGGAGGAAGAAAGAAGACAAAGAAAAGTGAAGAAAGAGTAACGAGGGAGAAGGCGGTTTTAATAACTAGAAAGGAGAAACAAAATAATAAGGTGTTAGGTTTAACAAGCAAAAAGATACCGTAAAATCAAGCATTCCCATCAACCCGGAAGATATTTCCAGCGGCCGTATACTAACTACAGCATCTGGACACTACCTCCTCCGTACCCCTCCCTCTCTCCCCGGCCCTCTCCCTCTGCCTCCTACATTTTTCCTCCTCCGCCCTGTCTCTCCACTTTTCATTATCTCTCTATCTCTCATTTTCCCCCTCCTCCCTTTCTCCCTGTGCGACGACTTCCTCCTCCACTCTCTCTCTCTCTCTGCTTCTTTTTTCCCCTCCCTCCTTCTCTTTCTCCTCCCTCCCTATCCCTATCCCTCCTCCTCTTCCTTCTCCTTATTTATCCCTATTCCTCCTCCCCCTCTCTACTTACCCCTCCTTCTTCTCCTCCATCCCTCCCTCCTCTTGCTCTTCTCTCTTCTCCTCCTACCGTAAATCTTCGCAAACTCGCCGATTATCCCTTCTCCTGCCCAAACACGTCCCCCAAGAGGTTAGGTCCGCCGCGGTGTTAAATCTGAGCGTGATAATCACGGCGGACGCCATCGCGTTGACCGGAATGTGAGTCCTCTTCGGCCACTCAGAAAAGTAGGGAAGAAGGAAGAGGGAGGAGGAAGAGAGGGGAGGAGGAGGAGGTAGGAGGGAGGAGGAAGATCGGAGGAGAGATTAAGGAGGAGGGAGGACGATGGATGATGATATGGAAAAGAAGGTAGGAGAAAGAGGGTGAGGTAGGAGAAGAGAAGGAAGGGATAAGGCAGGAGGAAGGTCACAGAGAAGGGGCAATATGGTAGATGATGAATAAGAAGGGGAGGAGGAGGAGGAGGAGGAGGGAGGAGGAGGAGGAGGAGGAGGAGTGAAGGAGGAGGAGGAGGGGGAGGAGGGAGGACGGAGAAAAAGGGGATAATATGAAAAGAAATGGGGAAAGGAAAGAGATGGGAGGACGAAGAAAAGGGAATTGGCGTAAAATGTATAGGGTTATAGAAGTGAGAAATAAAGAAGGAAGCTCAGTAGTGTAAAAGATCATGGGAGAAGAGGAGAAGGAAAAGGAAGAAGACAAGTATTTGTACCGAAAAGAAAAGAAAACTAATACAAACAATAATATTACAAAGATAAACAAAAAGACATGGAGAAGCAAAAATACGAACAGACTGGAAACAAAGAAGCAAAAACTCCAGACAAGAAATGGCAAAGGTGACTAACAGACCAAAGTTAAGAATGGAAAGAGGGCGGGTAATGGAGGTGGGGTGGAGGTAGGGAAGGGAAAGATAAAGAATAATGAGAAGAAAAGGAAGAGGAGTAAATTCAAAAGTTAATAAGGAGAGAAGAAGGACGACAAAGGTGGAGGGGGGGGGCGAGTACTGGTTAGTGTGAGCTCGACGTCCAGAGTACTTTATGGGGATAATGCTCGGCCTGGAGGCTATGGAAGTAGGCGGGGCTATGTCCAGTGTCAACCGAGCATCACATTCATAAAATGGAAATTACATTCGCCTTTTCCCTCTGGAGGCAACTGGAGTGTTCTCTTCTCTCGGGCGAAGGCGCTAACCTTTTATCATTTCGGCTTGAAGGTGATACGAGTGGATTCCGTAGCGAGCATCATTCGAAATAAAAGATGACATCAGCCCTTGCTCCCTTGCGCTGTTGACAGAGCTCATCTATATTTATATATTTTCACACCCATTATATATTCGTCCTTACAGGTGACTCACCTGTAGACCCATGGCTGAATTTCTACCTGTCCTTCCCTCACCCCCCTCGGGTGGTCGTACCTGTACAATATCTACCATTTACACCCAGACAGGTGAGGCCTCATGCCCCGCCCCTCGCCTTAGGACACTCGTCCTCTCCACTCACCTCACCCTCATCTCGCGTGTTCCTCATCTTCTGGGCCTATTCTATTCTTTCTCATATTTCCCCCCTCGATAGACCGCCTTTTCCTCACTTCTTGTTCTCGCGCAGTTTTAGCGTATGGTCAGACCTCCTCACCCTGTTCTCATCTCACCTGAGCTCGAATCTCTTTCCTCACCTCCCAACTTCTCCAGCCACTTCAGCGCTAATCTACTCACACCTCGCACCTCATACCGTAAAAGGTGTTAAAAAAATAGTACAACTCATTCCTAAAAAACGCGTTTTATTCTCGAAGTATCGTTATTACAACGACTCCCAAAATTCTTAAAGCCACGTTTTTTTCTCACGTCTTTACAGTCTCATGAGCGGCGCGGTTAGCCTTTGTATCCGAAGAAGGAGAACACTGGCGGGTATTAGGCCTGGCACTGACCCTTCTTCCTTCTCCTCCTCCTCCTCCTTCTCCTTCTGGCCGGGATTTAAGCGACTCAAGAGAAACAGAATGCGGCGGGTGAAGCCCCTGGAAGACGCGATAAAAACGCACTTCGGGGTTCATTGTCTTCGAGACGCTCCGAAGCCCTACGCATTCACTTCTCACTCCTTTACACACGCGGACACACATACAACATACTCCTTCTGGAACAAACGCGCCGACTTCCAAGAATTGAAGACTTTGCAATACTTAATGCGAAAAGGCTAAACCGGATTCACAAAGACATGAGTTGAACGAATTGCAAAGAGTAAAAAAAAAAATGTTGGTTAAAGGAAACAGACGAACCTTGGACGGAAAGGGAGAGGAGGGGGCGGGGGGTGGATCAGACAGCATAGAGTACTCGTACCTACATATTCTACGTAACGCAGACGTCATGCCACACCCTCACTACGTCACGGTAAGTCCACATGCGTATGGACACAAAATAGATATGGGACTTGGTTGCATCTATTTTTGGAGCGCGTGCGTCGAAGAACTCAAGTATTAGTACAATACGTGAGTCTAAATTTGAAAGTTGTTTATTTTGTCTTCAGTGAGAACTTTCCACAAGCTGTAATTTTTAGCTTAGAAAGTTGACGATGATTCGCCAGACCTTGTTATTTACTCAACAAATAAAGCAACTCCAAATATATAAACAGCACAGACTTGACATCTGGAACGTATCAGTCAACCACCTGTTTTACTTACGGGCATCATCTAGCCGTCAATTCGAATCGCGTGCAACACCGCCCGAACCAAACCACATGCGCCATATACAACTCGAAGACCACCAGAGCTTAATGTTGAAAGCCCAAATATCTGGACGCTGTCACTAACTTGACGTTACTTATTTGCCTCCAGCAAGACTCACCAGACCCATAATTTTACTGTTTCTTTTCATTGTTTCCAAATTTCATTCATTCGGACATGCCGGGGACATGACGTGTCATCACGATATCTTGTTTACCCACATACCAAACTCCTCCCTTTCTGTGATATTCCACCCTTCTCTCTCTCTCTCTCTCTCTCTCTCTCTCTCTCTCTCTCTCTCTCTCTCTCTCTCTCTCGCCTGCCTGGGATTATTTTCATCAATATCATCTTGTGTGTCATGACACCCTAAACAATACCCGCTACCATCATTAAGGTATCTCTCTCCTTCAAAATTGCTTCGTGCTCCAGGCTACATGCTATGAGTGTCCCATACCTTCCCTTGCAGTCTATTTCGATTCTGATTCTTTCCTTAGTGTATCATGATCAGCAAGTATCAAACGCCTCTTGCCTTACCTAGTGAAGTCTCAGAGCATGTACTGAGATGAGGTATTTCCGCATATATTCTTTTTACTTACATCCTTTACCTTCGAAGTCTTACTTTCATTCACCAAAGGCGTCAGTTTCTTGAAATATTCTCTGTGAATCCATTTGACACTGATCAGAATATCAATTAAGGCATCTATCTTGCGAGAGAGAGAGAGAGAGAGAGAGAGAGAGAGAGAGAGAGAATCTTTTTCTTTTTCCTCTCACATCCCAATCTCTCGCTACCTATCGCTACCACACTCTGCTTCTCCCGCTTTCCGTGTGGTTGCCGTTCGGTCGGTGCGTGTTGGAAGCGAGCGGCGGCCACCAGTACTGCCTGGGGTCGACATGCCAGACAGTAAGTGTCATTTTCTGGGCAGCCGCGGCGGACGACAACGCGACGAACAAGGGTTACCGTCTTGAGGTGCCCTGCAGGAGAACCTCCCCGTTCGCTCGAGAGGCTGGTCTTCACGCTTCATACGTAGTGGTAGCATTCCTGGGTGTCAGCGGCGAAGAATTTCCGATTGCGTTGGTGGCAGTCGGGGTTGAGTGTACAAATGAGAACGGTAAGGACACCTTGAATGTTCCTCTTGCATGCGAAGGAACAGAGGAAGGGAGAGAAGAAGGGAAGGATACGAAAAAATAGGCACTGTCTTTTTGCGCAGTTTTTGTTACCCTATTCTCGAGTAAAGAGATCCTTCTAACACATGAAATGTACCCCATCGCTCTCTTCAATTCTGACAGATCTGACTCGCCGGCCGTAACTGAGACCAAAAATGTTTCTCCTTTTCTGCTTATCAGACATACACCTAGCAACCCCCCTCTCCCCAACAACCTCCCCCACCCCTACTGCACGCACACCCTGACTGACTGGCAGTGATTTGAGATTTCACTGCACAGTTCACGGAGGTCAACCGAGGCCGCTCACACCTCCCAACAGCTGATTCCCGTGGAGTCACATTCCAAACCGACCGTCATCGTCACCATCGCCCCTTTATCTCCCTCTTGCTGGATGAAGGAGGACGAGGTAGTAAGAAAGAAACGACTAGAATACCAGCTTCCCAGGGCAGACCTCGACAGCGTCACTCTCTCATCTCCACCGACACAATTCTAGAACCCCACTCACTGTAGGAGTACTGGGGTGAGATGTTAGGGGAAACGAAAGAGAGAGGAAGGAATAGGGGAAGTGGGAGAAAGAGGAGGAGGGGAAGTGGAAGAAAGAGGAGAGAAAGGAGGAGGGAAAGTGGGAGAGAGATATGAGAAAGGAGGTAGGGAAGTGGGGAAAATGTGCGGATGGGAAGTGGGAGAAAGAGGAGGAGGAAAAGAAGTGACAGAAGGAGGGAAAGAAACAGGGAGAGGGGAAGTGGGCGGGATCACGGAGGTCAGGTATCGAGTGTGCAACGAAGACGGGAAGAAGCGTGACGGCCTTCCAGTGACCTGCACCCGTCACTCTGATTCGTCACCTCAGGACGCTAATGACCCGTAAATGAAGTGACCAAGGATAATGAGGATTCCTGTGTCACTCCTTCGTCCCAGGCATATCCCAAAGGAGGCGAAGTCAATGATGGGAGTCACGCCCTTTTCTGGACTTGATCCTTTTTGGGGGTTTGGTCAAGCATAATTATATACGTCTTGCCTTTCGCTGACGTGGAGGCATACATCGGTCATTCTTAACTGGTTATAAAATAGTTCAATGCAAATTACCCGATGAAAAGAAATAAAGATACCAATAAGTTAACCAAGCCAAAAAAACAAACAAACAAATAAACTCAACAGCGATTACCTATAATATCTAATTTACTCATATTCCAAAACAACACCCAAACTATCAGAAAAGATAATGCTCAAACCCTCCGCCAGGTGCTTACGAAACCCCACCCAAATCTCTTTTCTTTAAAGATGGCCAGTCTTCTTGTCTTTTTTCCCTTTAAGATCGGTAATTAAATCATTATTCCTGCTCGCCCCTCATTATTTTAAGTCTTGCCCCGTGAAAACATCTCGGACCGCCCCAACGAGGAATTAAGAGCGTCCAAACCCATAATAAAATCGTAAATTCTCAATTAGTTTTCAAGTGAGGTCTTGGCGGAGGTACGTCTTGTGAAACGACGGCTGTTCGAGTATAGCCTTTCGGAAGAAGCTTAAAAAATGGCTAATAGCCCAAAGTGAATACAAAAATGTAAAGCAATAGCATGAACAATAAAAGGAAAATAGCTGAGGTAAACGAAATTTATACTTTAGCAGAAATGCTTATCATAATAACAAGGGTAACTTTGAGGACAAAATAAAGCTAAACAACAAGGCTAGAAAATGACACAATAACTCATAATGACAGTGCTTCCTGCACGCAAGGTAAAGTAAAAGTACACACATGACCTCTTCACAAGGAGACCACACACACACACACACACACACACACACACACACACACACACACACACACACACACACACACACACACACACAATATCTCATATATTATGTTATTTGAATAAAGTATTTGCATATATCAGTTGTATGTATGCCCTGTACAACGACCCATTGTCTTAAACCATTAAACGCTCCATTCTGCTAGCATTACCCTTTCGCGCATTCCTCAATATTTTACTGAAATAACCCTTCTAACATTTCCTCGACGATTAATAACAATTAAATATGCCTAAATAACTACCCTCGTGACCTTAATGTCTCTATAACGATCTTATCTTTCTGACCTTAATATGGGACCAGGATGCCTATTAAGCCCTCACCCCCCTCATACACCTCCTCCTCCTCCTCCCCTTTTCCACCCCTCAGTGTGAATGTATTTTGAAACAATAGTTCACGACTGGATAATTAATGACACGAGGTACTGTGATACTCGAGAAACGCGCGTATATGAAGAATTCGATGTTCTTAAAGGGAGCACCTCTGGGTAAGGCTTTCTTTTGGTCATTAAGCGAGATAATTAGGGCACTGACTGAACGCCGTAGTAGACTATTACGTCGCAAATTAATCCGGAGCTTATCTTGGCACTGGTCCAGCCTACAAGAAGAATTCGGGCCACGCCGCGGAAAAGCAAGGCGGGTCGGGGCATCTCTTTCTCTTTCTGTGGCTGTCTCTGTCTGTCTGTCTCTCTGTCTTTCCTCCCGCTCTCTCTCTCTCTCTCTCTCTCTCTCTCTCTCTCTCTTTCTCTCAGCCTCCCTAGATAGCTCACTCCTCCCTCCGCTCGTCGATCTCTCCGTCCATCCGTCCGACGGTTTACGGGAATGTTCGGTGACCGCTCTCTGTCCTGCGGTGAATTCCAACCCCTCCGACTTCTTCGGCCGAGTATCCGTGTACGATTCGCAGCCAATCAGAACCGACTGCCGGTAGCTAGCCGAGTTCTAATTGGTCCCCGGGAGAAGGAACTCATATACTCTATGGATTACGAATACTAAATAATAATTATCATCTCGAAGACTATCGGCGAAGACCTCAGGCGCTGCGAGCTTGTAAGCTGCTGCCAACACAACGGTTGTTTATTTGCGTCCACACACATAAACACACAACGCGGAGAAAGCAAGCTGATTACCAAGTCAAAGCGGTCGCATCACATACTTCCTTCCCACCAAGAGTGTCGGAGAAACAGCAAGGACCGAAGAGTGCTGGGAGTGAAAAATTAGCCGAGGAGAATGACGGCGAAGTATTCACGAGGGAAGAGACAGATATGCGTTACGGAAGGTATATCACTATCGGCTGTGCTTGCTCTTTACGTAAGGCTACGGGTCCTATGTTTATGGAAATGAATGAAATAAGATACTATTAACAATGATAATGAATACAATAAATATATACAAAATTAAGTGTTATGAAGCAAGACTTTACACATCGTTGTTACGGAACTGAAATGAATGTTGAAAGACAACAGTTTTCTCTGGATAATGTTAGTATACTTATATATCATTCAAAAATCCAACATACAAAACAAGTAACAATCTAGACGCTTTAGATGAATAAATGAAACCCTAATCTATATTCTGGAATACATATACTTTAATCCAACCGAAGACTTCCCAAATTTCCATAAACCCATGGAGAGGGCCACTTTCAAAGTCGAAAAGAAGGCATCTTTTCGACAGAGTTAAGAGACGAAAAAGACGCCGCATTCAGTGACCCAATGAATCTTATATTGAGTAACGTAACCCGCCTCCTAATATGGGTAGCGAGGACCCCGACTGTCGCAGGACGCAGGTGGTTGATGTTATTTCTCGGGATGTGCAGGTCAGCGGTTGGCAACACGTCTCGCAGTCGAGAGAGAAAGAAGAAAATGAAAGAGAGAGAGAAAGAGAGAACATCTTGACATGTCATCTAACAACTCCTCGACCTCAAAACGACATTAACCCCCCACCCCCCAACCTAGCAATGTAACCCCCGGGACGGCCGAAACCTGCTGACAAAACCGAAGCGTTCCCTATAAAGTGTTCCTACATCAGCATGTGAAGTTCAGAAGGATCACGGACGAAACTTTTCTTGTTATCGCAACTAAGACTCGCTTATCTGACCTCCACCTCCCGGGTTATCTAAACTGCATCCACTATCGTGAGTAGAGACCGTAAGGCGTCTGGGCACGGTACTGATTCTCTCTCCTCTTTTTGATAAGGTTCTCGCCAAACGCAGGCACAATCACACAAACACTCAACACACACACACACACACACACACACACACAGACACACACACACACACACACACACTAGCCACCTATACCCGACCTGGCAACTCTCCCCCCTCGAGTTGTGTGTCAAAACCTCTCTTCATTGTTGCATTTTTAAAAGTAAACGAAAAAAAACAATCAAAGAAAAAAAAGACGTTCTTAAAACTAGGGTGAAATATTTGGAACTTTTCCCGACCGTTACACATGTCGCACCACCGGAGGGCAGTGTTTCGAAACCCAGCGCTTCGTTTCCAGTCGCATAATCGAGTATTTTGAAGTTTACGACCACTGGAATGGCGGCAAAAATAATTTAACCCGACATGCAAACACATACACATAAGAAGAATATAAAATATAAAGCAGAACGTCCCTGATATGCCGATCTATTTCAGAAAAAGCATAAGGAAGAAAACTAGCAATATCTATATATCATTTTATTCTGATTTTTGACTGTACTTTAGGCTTTCCAAGAACGCTTTCGTCTTAGAGCACCCAATGCCAGCGAAGGAGACAGCCCAAGAAATATAAGAAAAAGACAACTGTTTACTGAGGTCGGTTACCAGGAGCAGCTCCCAAGGCTTCACATACTCACAAACGCTTACACAAAAAGACATGCGACATCTGCAAAGTCCGAAAGGTGGAAAACAAAAAAACAACTAATCGACATTCTTTGACCTAACTTGGAGAGTTGAGATGCTTCGCTCCTACTGACCAGTCGTTGCTACTACTGACATGCCACTGCCAGCTCTGCAACAAGCAAAGAAGCCAAACAGACCCCAAAACACATGGGTAGCACCACGCACACGAGATAAAGTGTAAGTCCGGATGGCGTACTCAGCAGGTAGTGAGGCTATTAAAGCAATTTAGGGTGTCGAAGGTTCAAAAGTGCGCTTACCATACCACAACAAAAGTTGCTGGGCAAGGCGACCGGGCCCCAAGTCAGCGCTAAGCAAAACACCAAAGCAGTCAGCAATATCTGAGAGAGAGAGAGAGAGAGAGAGAGAGAGAGAGAGAGAGAGAGAGAGAGAGAGAGAGAGAGAGAGAGAGAGAGAGAGAGAGAGAGAGAGAGAGAGAGACTTTATGCACGAAACTTGCTAGTATAAATGTAATTGTTTATACGGCCAAAATAATAAAGTTATTGGCTGTGGGGTGACCGGAGTGAGCTAGATTGTAAAATCGTCGCGCTTCTGTGCGTTCTTAAAAATCTCCACGAAGCTATGTTCAATGTGTACATGGACAATGTACAACAAATGAACATATAAACCCTGGATATCAAGGGCTGCACTCGGCACACCATGATGCAACACAGATTCAGCAAAACCTGCAACGAAGACCAATCATGGACACGGCGTTGGCAGGGATCCACGTCTTCTTGCTTAACACTTGAGAATGAATGAAGTGTGAGCCAACTTCCGCTTTGTACCGTCCTCCTCAGGTCACTACGTCATGCAACCAGAAATTCAAACAGACACAGACACACACACACACACACACACACACACACACAGACACATACCTGTCACTCAAGGTCAACGCCAACCTACTTGCGACGCAATATTTCATCAGTGAACTAGGTCTCCCTGAGGCAGTACATCTCAATAACAAAA
>BOPN01001123.1:159524-177024 GCA_017312705.2 Penaeus japonicus | reverse complement strand
TAAAAGAATACAGAGAAAATAAAAACAAAAAACATCCACAATGTTGTCATCGAATACACATCATACAACACATATTACAGAAGTTCACACCTTCTCCGCACCCGTCAGGGATTCGAGGGGTGCTAACTCTGCCTAAATTCCTATTACGCAAGTGCTAACTCGCGGCGTAATCCCAGAGTCACACCGGAGGCCTTGGCATACCTGTCACCAACTGTAATCAACAAGGTGTACTTGCGTCGTCACTGGCTCCGCATACCAGAGGCTGTGTGATAAGTACAACTGTACATTCGCTGCATTAACGACAACTACGGCGAGGCAACTAATGCACACGTTTAGCGTAACAATAATACATTAGCAAGTTTTAAATATGCATGTCTTTGAAATATATGTATAAACACAACAAATTTCAGTTGAAAGTAACCAAATAAATCATAGCTCTTTCCTTAGGTATAAACAACATATATCAACCATTTGCGTCGTTTTAGCATGCTCAGACCAGAGCTAGTATTTTCCCCGTCATCGTAACAACCAATACATTACGACCCATCACGATAATAGTATAGACTGTGACGGAGAAAGTAATGAATCGCGCTTATCTCTATATTGCATGGGGGCCCCCGCTCTGCACCGTGCAGTGGTGCACTTTGCACAACGCGTCTTCCGTGCGTGTGGCATCTCTCAACCTCCTACACGCCCTTGTCCCGAGAGTGCCATCGTGTGTGGTGTCCTCTCGTCCTCCACTCCTCCCACACCTCAGGGATGGAGGGGCGCTCCATCCGATAAGGGACACACAGGAAGGGATCGAATTTTGATTCCTTTATTTATGCTATTGCATGAAGCATGGCTGCTTGCCATTGAACGTGTGCAAGGCAAGTCATTTCCTCTTTGGATATCTCTTATTCCGCCTATTGTAAACATCTAGAACCTAAATGTCTACGAAGAGTTCTATCCTGGTCTCCGGGGTCCAGAGGTCCTCCGACCGTCTTCTGGGCATATCAACCCCCTCCTCTTCCCCCCCTCCGCCTCCCCTTCGTCTACTACATCATATCCTGACCCGGGGCCACAACCGGCTCAGGCTCCGCCCATCCGTGCCTCTGCACTCCCCCTTCCCCTCCCCCCAGCGCCACTACAACAGGAATGTGTGTTGCAACATGACCAGTCGTGGGGCTGTGTGATGCAAGCCGCCAGTGAATGGTTAGTTGGAATGCGTCGCCACCATGAAGCCACCAAATCACCCATTAATTGTTCAAGCACGCGAACGTTTCACACTACCGATGGTGCGACCTGATACCTGCAGCGCGAGCGAGTTGTCTGTGATAGCCATCCCACCTGTATAATGATAGCATGACTTGTCCCAGTATAAACACTATCACTACCAGAGTTGCGACCGGGTAACTACACCTAAAGGCAAGCGCCCATTACCCAAACAGTGCCAGAGAAAAGCGAAACCTTTCTTGCATGAAAATAAAAGAGCAGAACAGAATGAACAACCGGATACCATCCATATGCCGACGAGATCACACACAAACACACACACATATACACATTCCAATCCAGCTTCCCATCGCGACGACCTAAACCTCGCATGACCTACCAGTGAAAGTAACACCGGCCCGTGTAATGTTCTTCTGGCTGAGAACTGCCCCTTCGCCCTCGCCCTCAGACAACCTGACCCACCTCCTGCGACCTCCAGGTGCACGCGAATCTCCAGATGACCTTTTTCCCTCTGACATACGGGTGCGTAGCAGAGACGCACCCGTACGTTCACATAATGCACCGACACGACCCCTGGGTGCGTCTGCGATTCGCATTGAAGACTCGTAAAATAAGCTTACGTTCAGGTGACTTGCAGTTGGGCAAGAGAAAAAAAACATGTTAAAACGCCGATCCGACTGTTGCGTGGCGGCGGCACATGTCACAACAGTTTGTGATCGATGTCAGTACTGAACTTGAGCAACATTCGACATGCTTTTACCATTAGCCAAGTGTACACATCATGCAGCATCTAAACACACAGGCGGCGTCTGGACGGTGTGTACCCAGCAGGTTGTGTATAGGGCGGTCACCAGAGGCACCACTAGACCTTGACGGGCTGCCAACGGTCGCCACTCATTCTTGCGCATTCCATTCACACTACATTCGTCTCGAGGCGACCGCGTCTTCGGAGCACACTAGACGATGCTTCGTAAGAGACAACAACTCAATACTACGAGCGCTGTCGACCATTTGTGAGGACGAATTGGCGGGAAGAAAATAAAAACGTAAAATTCATGTCTGGAAACCATTTCTCATTTTGAATTCTGTGAATGAGGGGTTGCACGTGTTAGACTGGACGTGGGCTGCTCCTGGAATGTTCCAGCGAATCCCCAAGGCCGAAGGTTTGGGTGTATAGGGCACTGCGTGGGGCGAAGTCCGCTTTTGATAAATGATGCTATTATAAATTCCATTCTCCCTCGCCTAAAATTATTCTAAATACAATAACGAATCCCAAGTAAGCTAAAAAGGGAAAAAAAATCGTTAGTGCCTAACAGGTGGGACAGAGTACATAACCAACAGTCACTAAATTCCCATTGTTAAGAGTCCTGCACGAGCGATTTCGCCATAAAAGACGGATCCTCGAAGAATCCTAAGGAAGTCCTAGGGCTCTTGAGGTTCCAGGAAAACACATTCCTCCCTGCGTCTTCCGCCCTCCGTTGCAAAGGAATCCCTCCTTAAATACTAAACTCGCAGAAAACACTCACATAAGACTCGCTCCATGGCATTTAAAGCAACACCAAAGGAATTAACCAAGAGATATACTGGTGCACTAACCACAGGGTACAGAGAGCCACGCAGGGTCTCTAAGGGAACGCCCTCTGTGTGATATGTTGCAACAACAAGCATGCCTCTCTCTCAATGTCTTTAAACGTCTGGTGTGGAAAACGACTTCTCATGAGATGGCATCTTCTAATATCTATGAACTTAAGTAGAAATACCAGAGAGAGAGAGAGAGAGAGAGAGAGAGAGAGAGAGAGAGAGAGAGAGAGAGAGAGACTGACAGAGAGAGAGAGAGGGGAGGGAGGGGGGAAGAGCAAAACGGAGGGAGAGAAGAGAAGAGAAATAAGAGTCGAGAAAACACCATTACAAAACCTATTCCTCCCCATATCTGTCCTTACATAATCCCAAAACGCCGTTCTCGCGTTACACCGCATCCTATCCTCCGTTGAAACCGCGTGTCGGATGAAGGATCGTGTCGGATGGAGGATCGTAGGACGAAGGAAGGAAGACTTAGGATGAAAGTTGGAGGCTGAAGGGCATATGACACAGGCTGGGGTGTTCGGCCAGGAAGCACATGTCGCGCTTCAGGAACCAAGGGATTATTGTCGTTCCAGCACAGGTGTTGTGGTTCAACAGGTGTTCCGGTGAAGTTAATCAGCATAACGTTTAATTAATGCAAGTATTGCGAGAATGAGAAAGACAAAAACCAACGGACAAAAAAACAAACAAAAAAACGAAAGAGAAGACTACGAGAAAGAAGAAGAGGAAGGAAAAGAGGAATAGGTTACGGGCATTACAACATCACTTTCAGAAATCCTGCTGTTTACACGCAGCGATGGTAACTAAGCAAGACATGTATTATCCGGGAGGGTTAACGGGCGGTGACCCAGAGAAGCCCCGGTGAGGTCAGGCCACGCAGGGTGGATTGGCATTCGAATATCCTATTTCCATAGACGCTTCGACTTGAACTAAGCCTAAAAAATAATGCATAATGTATAATAATAATAATGATAATGGTAATAATAGTAATAATAATAGGAAGTACATCAGCAATAAGTATGATGATGATGATAATACTACTAATTAGTAATAGCAATAATGATAATACTGACATAATATGTTCTACCGATATCCAATAAGAAATACACTTTTTTCCTTGACACCAAATTTCGAAATCTCCATAAAACAAAACAAATAAAAAGAATCAATCAAACTTAACACAATCCAAGCTCCACGAAACGAAAATTTCCCAAGAAGAAGAAAACAAGAAGGAGAGGAAGAAGAAGAAGAAGAAGAAAGTAAGAAGAGTGCCGGGGAATTAGGACAATAATGATAATAATAATACGAGAAGAAACAAGGAGGAGAAGGAAGGCTGTGCCAAGTGTGTGGAGGTAAACATGTTCAGGGGAAGTAGTAAGCAGTGACCTATGGGTGAGGTCAGGGGTGAGTGAGTCATGTCTGAAGAAGGCAGCTGGTAACCCCCTTCCTCTCTTCCTCTCGCGTTACCCAATCTGCCAGCATCGAGATTGGCAGATAGACAGACGGACAGAGAAAGACAGATAACGGCAGAAATTGAGATAGGTGGATAGAGAGTGGTGTAGGGAACTGGGGAGGGAGAAAAAAAAGAGAGTAAGAGAAAGAGAGAGAGAGAGAGAGAGAGAGAGAGAGAGAGAGAGAAGATCCTCCCATTTCAACATTCATTTTAAAACATCGGAGAGGCATACCGCAATACAGATTTTCGCAGATTGAAAAAAATATCAAGAATCGCGATCGACTAATGAAATCTAACTACATATTTTTGATATATTAGCGCTATCTTCCTTGCCCGGCTCACTGACATTAAATATAATGATAGAGCAATTACACTCCGGTCACGTTTAGGGATGATAAACTTTATGGCTCCTTGGCTTAAGGTGTGAAATCCCCCACCTGGGCGTCGAAGGAGTGAGCATACGTGAGGCGCGCGCGCGCGCGTGTGTCTGTGCGTATATGTGTGTGTGTGTGTGTGTGTGTGTGTGTGTGTGTGTGTGCGCGTGTGTGAAGCAAGGAGAGGTATAGTATGAAAGATATGCGTATTCATGTGATTGTAGCAAAGATGTAGGAGTTGTAGGGTGTATGTGTAAAGCAAGGGTAGAGGTGAAGTTTACGTGCAGAGATTGTGTGAATATAAAAAAAGGTATACGTACAGAGTGTAAAGGGTTTGTAGATAGTGAAGTATATATACAGCGCATGTATAGCAGAGTGATAGATATACGCATATATTGTTCGTATGACGGGGAAGGAGAAGGAGAGAGAAGGGGGGGTGGGGGTGACGTCCCCGTCTCCGCCGTCCTGAGCTGCGAGCGACGCCATGATTACCTAGTCCTCCGCCTCCCCTAAGCCACACGCCAAAGGAACGCGAGCGCCCCTCTTCCACGGCGAAATGCGTGGATCGCGAGAAAGTTCTTGCGGAAATTCATCTCATCCCAATATCCCCCCTCCCCATATTATCCATACCCCCTCTCCCATGCACAAGTGAAAGTGGCCCATCATACCCGCATGTTTGTCCTAATTACCCGACGCTATAATCAGATACCCAGCTGATGCTCCTTCGTGGGAGACGAATTCGTTTTAACGTCCAGGTGTAAAGCCAACCGGGGAAGAGAAGCTCAGATGGCGGCGATGGTGATGCTAAGGCGGTATGTTATATCACCGAGACGTGGGCGGGATCACGGAATCCATACCAATGGCTTTTAGCACCCTATTCCTTACTGGGGTTGATTTATGGGGACAGCTCTGTGTCCTTTCCCAAAGCATAATAATACCCCCCGATATGACTTATTATTCCTCCTATTCTCCTCTTGGACCAAACATTATACGCATTCACAAGCGCAACAAATCAACCACCACGTCCTAAGGCCGCCTCTCAACAGGCAACCACTGTGTCGTATCCCGTCTCTTACAACCCCTTTCGCGTTACCGCAGCAACCTCCAGCAGTAGATACCGCCCGCGAATTCGTAACGCGGTCTCGTAACGACCGCCTCTTCTCGTAACACAAGACAGCGTCCCTTAAGTGGCGTGGTCCGTAAGTGGCCACGCAGGATGCTGGATGGTCGTCTCTCTTAAATATGGAGCACCCTGGGAGGCGGACATTTTATTCAGTCTCGTATTATTTATGCGCTCAGCTTCATCAAGGGACTATTCATTAAATATATCTTAAAAAGAAGTGTGACAGATTAGAAAAACTACAAGCATGCAAATGAATAAATAAGCCCTGCATGAGATCTCTGTAAGGATAAGCAGCCTTACCCCGTTGCACTCACACGCCTGACCATGGCCTCAAAGATCTAGATAACAATGTGAGCAGCGAACTTTTGATACAAAGGACAAGAGCCCTCCACGCGGCTCCGTTTCTCCCTCTCTGGAACCATCGAGCGAGAGACGCTTCTCGCTCCTCCCCTTCAGTAGCAATAGATCTCGTTTGTGACGGCGTAACCCTTGTCATTACACTGGACCCAAGGCAGTTCACAGCGACCTAGCGCCATGCCCTCCGGGTCCTCACCCCCACCCTTATTTCCCATCCCCCCTCCCTCGACGTCGGGAGTGACGCGCGTGTGTGGGGCCTCACACAGAGGGAGGGACGCGGCCAAGGTCGCTGAAGGAATTCAGGTGTGGCCCTCCATGTCCCCCCCTATACCCCCCACACGCCTCCGGTCTACGAAGCTGCGTGTCCTGCGTCCGGCGGTGACCAGCGCCAGCGGCTTCAACGCGCCTGACGCCCATACGCCGGGATGGGCGTTCGTGTTCACACAGACGCGGGCCAAGTAAGCATTAGCTGGTATGACTGACATCATACCTGCCTCATCATCATCCACGTAAAAACAATAAGCCGAGGAGGCGGAGCCCCGAGAGGATCGGTGAGGAAGACACAGGTGTCGTGGCTTGGGCGACGGAGCCAAGGCTGTCGCTGGAATTCTCATTCCGGAGAAGAGCCAAGAAAGGAAACGGGAAATGATTAGAGTACCAATAAAGGCAACACGACCAGGACGACGCATAAAAGAGCAAACAACGAAGTAATAAAAGATTTGCCGATGCAAGGAAAAATAATCAAAAGAGACGAGAGAACGAAACTGGCTAACCTTTCGACATCTTCGCCAAGTGAATGTGAGACTTCAGGTGTGCATATATGATGCCCGCTTACTCACTACAGGGGCTGTTGGTACTGGCGTTGTCAATGGCTACAACGTAAACAGTTGTGTCTTAGCACTGAAGGCCGAGTGTGCCCTTGGGTGAGTCCCTATTAGGCCTGACCTGGGCTACTACCTCATGAATAATGCCTCATTCCTCTTCATCTCCCTGCACTCATTCACTCCCCTTACACATTCTCACCCTCACACCATACTCCAGGCGGTCCTTGTCCCGTGGCTCTAATGCCTTACAACGCGTTCTCATTGTTGCCTCATTCTCACACCTCATTTTCTCCTCCAAAAAATAGACTAGACTCTTGCCTTAACCAAGTGGATATCAGCATCTGCTCATTCAGGTTATCAACGTTATCAGAGTTTCCGTAACAAAATTATTTCTGATAAGGAGAGCCGTTATGTAGTCTTAATACTTCCTGTCACACTTGAGCGATTGTGTGCCTTCATGACGCGATAATCAAACGCTACAACCAAAGATCATAAACAATATCACCGACGTCATTCCGGCCTTCGGAGGCAAACACGTCCTCTCGCTCACTCTCATTTTCGGTCTTTCGGTATTTGTTTCCTCTCTCTCTCTCTCTCTCTCTCTCTCTCTCACACATAAGAGCGTGCACATACATACACACATAAACACGCGCGCGCACACATACACGCACACAAATACCAGCACATATATAAAATACATCCAGACACGGACAAGCCATACAGACCCCTCCCCCTCCTCTTCCCTTCCCCCTCCTCCCCACCCTGGCTATAACATTGGTTCCGGCTGTAACATCCGCGGCGTAACACAGGCGTCGTCCTTGAGTCACTCTGGGCAACAAAAAATAACAAAAAAACAAAGCAAATCCTAAAAAACAAAGGAATGCAGACGGGTAGCCGCGGCATCCGACTACTGAATATTATCCCAACGCGAGATGATGTTCCTCCGCCAAGCTTGGGAGAGAGAGATGCTGGGATCTCCATTGGGATCTGTCTCATCCGTCGCCTTGAGTATTTGGATTGTGTTTCCCAATGTTTTTTACTCTTAAATAAACGTTTTATTTTCTCTGTTTATATTTACTCTTATTTAGAACCTTTTCTACTACTGATACAATTGATGTTAAAATTGTATATTAAGGCTGTTGAATTAAGAAAATGAGGTCCTTCGAGATTCAAATATGCATCTCTAAGAACTTCAAATCTCACGTCCTTATCTACTCGTTCACTTATCTATTGACACTAGACGCATATCTCCCATGCCTGGCTCTTCTTTTAGGTCTTCCTGCTCCTAAAAGACTCGACCCCCAACCCCGTTATTACGAAACGCGAAGAGCGATCGACCTTGGGCAACATCCCTCGACCGTCGATCAACCCTTCATGGAGCTGTCACTTTGAAAATCCACAATATCCATCACGCGTCATTCCAGAGCAGAAGTCAAGATATTCCAGGAACTAACTATTTCTGCCACTGACTGAGGGTGTTTCTCTCGTTGCAATGAGGTCGACTTTCGTCAACATTTTTTTCCCAGGGAATCATTGGCCAAGTTCCTTAAAGTGAAATTCTAATTAGACTGTAAACCAACATCTATTATGATCAGAAACTGATCCCAAGACAGAGCGGGTCACCTTCAAAATAAAAATCACAGCCGCACGCTTCTACCTTTCAGTGTCTCTCAATTTCTCTCTCTCTCTCTCTCTCTCTCTCTCTCTCTCTGTGTGTGTGTGTGTGTGTGTGTGTGTGTCTCTGTCTCTCTCTCTCTCTCTCTCCCTTTCTCCCTCCCTCCCTCTCTCCATCTCGTTTCTCTCTCTCTCATTCTTTTTCCTATCCCTCTCTCTCTCTCTCTCTCTTTCCGCTCACCTCTGCTTCTAAGTCATAAACCTGCAACGTATTACCCTTAACCCTTCCCCTTAAACCACCATACGAATTCGTAAACCCAGAGTTTCTCTACTTAAGTGACTAACAGGAACCTCAGGGTGATTCTCAAACACGCCGACGTTCTGCCTTACGGTTGGCCCCGAGGGTTGAAAAGCTACTGTTGCACTGCGCTTCTGATTATTCCAATGCTCAACGGAAACATATACATACGACTCGTACGCGCTGCAGTTACACAAAACACACATTCAAATGCTAATACATATACACACACACATCTATCAATTTTTCTATATTCATAAACAGATTCAAGTTTCATTTTTTTTCTCGTTACTTCTCTCTTTCTTCCCTTTTCCTAACCATTGCTACATAGATTTTGGAAATAAAATGCGTGGCGACGTGACCCCAGTGAAGAGCTTGTGCACGCCGCCAACTCCCTCTTCTCCTCCGAACAGTTCCTCGGTGTCAATTCAAACCAGTTCTGATTTTTTTTGTGTATTTTTGTTTTGCAGAGTAATTGTAACTGTTTACTACGGCAGGGAGAGGTAAATTTTCCTCCAGACCTCTTCCGGAATGAATGTACAAGTAAGAGAGAATGCATTGTAAATATCTCATAAGAAAAGGATGAAGCAGATAGCCGACAGGGAACAATGAACGCACACAATGTATAATGACATAAATACACACACACACACACACATGGCAGCAGCAAGCATAAACATTAATACCTGTCTCATTAACCCGAGAACCGCATGTATTTCTACACATTACCTCATTTCTAACTTCCTCCAGCCATCATAAAAAACAGGTGCAAGACGAATGCCACCACGTACCTGCAAGGAGAAAATAAAACCACGAATTAATAAAAGGAAAAAAAATATGGTCCACAACAGATGATGATTTTCAAGATGTCTGGAGTATTCAAAAACATAAATAATTCATTATATAAATTAAGGACGTAAATACGAAAGACTAAGACAAAGGCATCTATCGTAAGGATGAACACACTTCTACAAACTTAAAGAAGTAAATCAAAATGAAAATAATATTTGATAATTAGAGAGAATAATAATGAAATAAGTAAGCCAAAAGAATAATCATGAAATCTAGGTATACTAAGGATTAAGAATAACAATCAAATAAGAAATAAGAATAATAATGAAACAAGAAATAGAAATAATAATGAAAAAATCGAACAAATGAATAAAAAAATATCAACAATATAAACTGAAATATCATTGTAACAAGTTCAATAATAAGAAAAACTAAAAATCACAGGCACAGCTCTTTCCCGCTCACACCTGTCGACAGCGGCGAAGCACCCTTTATGCACACGCCCGGACGTTAGAGCAGGAAATGGGTCCCATAACGCCGGAAGTGGAGCTTACATCGAGCGCTCCGACCCCCTCCCCCCTCCCTTCCCTTCCGCCCGCCCCTACCTTGCGGCACCCCCTCTAGACGGGAAGTTCGTGGGCGGGAGAACTAGGGTGGTGGTGGTGTAGCAGAGAGAGAGAGAGAGAGAGAGAGAGAGAGAGAGAGAGAGAGAGAGAGAGAGAGAGAGAGAGAGAGAGAGAGAGAACAAAGAGAGATAGAAAGAAATAATGAATGCAGAGCCTTCACAATAAAGACGAATAGTGTCCGGATAGAGTTTCGATAGGCCGGTTTGTGTAACGTGTACATATGTGCGCACGCGTTTGTACAATGTTTTTCCCCTGCCTCTCTCTCACTGTGTGTGAGAGAGAGAGAAAGAGAGAGAGTGTGCGCATGTGTGTGTGTCTGTGTGAGTGCACAGATAATTGCATGTGTATGAATGGGAGTGCATGCCCTAGCACGTGTGTGTGCGTGGTGGGTACACTGATGTAGGTGTCAGGTTACCCGGACTGCTCAACCGCCTACGCACCCACACGCAACCCACAACACCTGTTAATCCGTCCTGCCCATGGCCACAACCCATCGATGAGACACACACAGAACTACATAATCATAATGCATAATAATTTGGTATGTAAGAAACAGAAATGGAGGGAGAACAGTGTGTGTGTGTGTGTTTGAGAGAGAGAGAGAGAGAGAGAGAGAGAGAGAGAGAGAGAGAGAGAGAGAGAGAGAGAGAGAGAGAGAGAGAGAGAGAGAGAGAGAGAGAGAGAGAGAGAGGGGGGGGAATGGAAAATTAAAAGATGGGTAGAAAAAAGAAAGAGACCGAAAAAAGACAGACAGCAAAAAGACACGGTGATACAACAACAAAAACACACACAAAAAATACATAAAACAAAACCATTACTATTTTTATCGTTAATATATAGCAACAAAATAGTGCTGCTGATGATATTATTAATAACAATAATAATAATAACACTGCTAATAATAATAATAACATAAATAATAATATAAACAATGCAACTGCACCACCTCCGCCGAAGTTCAACCACCTTCGGCCAGCAGTAGTGATGGCATAGCGGTAAGGGCCGGGCGGTGAGCGACGTGGTGCCCCGCCCAACGACACGGAGGCGTCTTGCGTATACTCGTAGTAACAAAGTAACTATTATGCTTCTCTCCATGGTCGTCCTCCTTATATATCAATCTTGACATTATTATGAGAATCTAGTGTCTTGTAAAAATGCCTTGGAAAAGAGAGAATATATATATATATATATATATATATATATATATATATATATATATATATATATATATATATATATATATATGTATGTATATATATATATAAACATATATATGTATATATGTATATATATATATATATTTATTTATTTTTTACTTTATTATAAGTTACAAATATACACACACACATTTCATTCTAATGTTTACTGATGCAGCTATGGACGCTGTCAAGAGCTGAGGGGTATCAAAGTTTTAACAAGCAATATATAAACAAGGAAGCAAGCAATGGCAAGAAAACACCAAACACAATACAAATTGAGTTTCGTTTCGAATAATAACAAAAGGCCATTCGTATAGCAATGATTTCCGTTAATATAATAATAATAAATCATATAAAATAACACTGCTATAAATAATGTTATCGACACCAAGGTCAAAGAAGAGGATAAATTTGGGAAGAAAAACCCATGGTATCAATATCGACGTCAACACCTCGGCCACCTGACCTCCTAGAGAGATTGCTAACAGTCACCATCCTCACGGGGTCGGTGTCAGGATACAGCTTTATCGCATAAGGATCACCTCTTCGCTATCGACACCCTTACCCCCCCCCCCAATCCACCCTTTATACCTCCTCTGACCACCTCACCCCCCCCCCCTCCCCTCCTTCTCGAACTTTTCCTGAAACAAGGGACAGAACAGTGAATATCTGACTTTATTGCCGAGGTAGTGCCAGAGAGGCTCATAACAATATAACGTTCACAAATACACGCATGTACAAACAAAAACACACACATACATACACACACCACGTCCTTGCAGTAGGTTGTAATCATTCCATTAGCGGCAAACGATGAACTCATAAAAGACCTCTATTATGAACACTAACGGTAAGGTTCCTGCTCCCTATTATACCTATAAATAATAGTAAGAAAAAATAAAATCTTCTAATCCCATGTTCGGTCGTTAATAGCCATAACACGAACATAAAATCCTTTCTCGAAGACCCATGTTTTGAGGCATCCTGGCCGAAGCCTCGAGTGACGTCACAGGGAAGGAAAAGAAAGAGAGGGAGGGAGAGAGGGAGGGAGGTTGTGGAAGAGTGAGAGGATGAGGTGAAGGAGAGAGAGAGAGAGAGAGAGAGAGAGAGAGAGAGAGAGAGAGAGAGAGAGAGAGAGAGAGAGATGAGAGAGAGAGGAAGAGAGAGAGAGATGAACGGTAAGAAAAGACAAAACAACCCTTAAAGAAAATAATACCATAGGGTCAGGAGGTGAGCCGACGAAATACGGCCGGTCTGTAGCCAGCCAGCTAGCCAGGGTGGGTGGGTGGGCCAGCTCAACCCACCTTCCTCTCCCTTATAAGGAGATCTAAAAAATATCCCATATCCTTTCTTTTTTTAGGTAATTTAAATCTGGATCCTATCCCTATATTATCTGTAGGAGATCCTACCTATCCCGTAATCTACCCAGGTTTTATTACGAAAAGGGAAAAGATATCCTAACTGGAGTCTAGTCTTTAATAAGAATAAGAAAATTGGCGTTTATGTGGCTATAAACATATCCGACAATAATTTCTGAAGCATCTAACAATTATCCAGTAATCATTCAGACAACGGCATTCCTTTAATCAGCGAGTAGGACACAAGTATATCTTCACATAATCCAAACTATAACTTAATGCAGACTCAACTAAATAAGATATAAATAAACGTAACTTCAAATACAAATAAACGCAACTTAAATATAATATCAAAAGACCAGAATATTCGCAAGCACATTCAATGGATAGTTACCCTGTCAAGGTGAACAAGGTTGTGCTGTTACTACAATAATCTAATGACACCAAGTTAGGAAGGCCAACACACACAAGACTCGATCTCTCTAATATCAGCCAGAAGAAAAAGCTTTTTCTAAGCATGGCAACAGACTACTGTACAAGAGGAATTATGAATAAAAATGAAGAGTTTCATAATGCATATGAAAGTAAAGGAGCGATATTTTAGCTTCGTTAGAATCACGCAATTCAAGTGAAGATGTAACACTGAAACGATAATCACACATCACACAGTTCTTAAGAATATGTACTATCTAAAAGTTAGTATAGACTTATTCATTCTCATTCAAGTCTATTTTTTCTATAAATTAAGCAGTTGATTGAGCACTGAATAAAGGAATAACGAATCTGAATTTGAATTTGCTGTATAATTTTGAAAAGTACAGGTGAAAAATAATATCAATGTATATTTCTATTCATTTCTCAATATCTATACATAAAGTATCTATGTATGTATGTATATGTATATATATATATATATATATATATATATATATATATAACACACACACACACACACACACACACACACACACACACACACACACACACACACACACACACACACATATATATATATATATATATATATATATATATATATATATATATATATATATATATATATAGATATATATATATATATATATATATATATATATACACACACACACACACATACAGTAGAATAAAACAATAACTACATACGCAATAGAAATCCATGTTACCCTATCCATAAATAAACCAGAGCTACCTCCCCAGAATGTTATCCCCAGCTAGTTAAGATGTAAGTTACGCACTGACATATACCTACCTGGCCACAGCGTAAACTAGGCCACAGCCTCTCTTATCCCGTGGCCGCGTAACCAGAATTTACGGCGAGGGAGCGACGCGACGCAGGGGTTAAGGGGGAAGGCTACATTTTCCACTTGACTCTCGAAGGGAAAGTCTCGGTCACTTGATGAAGCCAATTATAAAAGGCCGAGGCCCGCTGCATTTAGATTGATGTCTCGATGTGGCGGGCTGTATAAATTAAGCAAATTTCGAAACATTTCTCCTGCGGGGGCGATTCTGACTCTTTCCCTCTCCCTCTCTACCGTTAAATAATGGAATAAATAGCAATCATTCTATGGTATAAAATATAATGATAGAACAAAGTGACGCATATATAACTTGATAAATCATACAGAAAACATACACAGTGATAAGGATGACAATGCATATCCCATTTTCCCAAATAAAACTTAAACGCCCTCCTCGGAAAAATAAAATAATAAAAATACAAAATAAAATAAAAGACGCACAAAAGAAAGAAAAAAAAAAGGAAACGAAGAAAAGAAAAAGGAAGAAAAAGACTACAGCAGGAATTCATAATCGAAGGAGGATTTTCGAAGGACTTCCAAGAACGAGGGAAGGGAGAAGGGATGGTGGCGCCCCTCAGGAATGCTCACAAGGGCAGCGCCGAAGGGTTGACGGATGCGACGTCTGCATTTTGGGTCATGTTTAAGAATTTTCAGAATGTAGGCAGATACATACCGCCCTCCCCCTACCCTTCTCCACCCTTACCCCATTCCTTTTCTTTTCTCTTCCTCCCTCCCCGTTCTACATTCCCTTCCCTTCTCCCTATCTTCTCTAGCCCCTCCTTCCCTCCCTTCACCGTTACCCCATTCCCTTCTTCCTCCTCCCCCTACCTCCCTCCTTCCTTACTTAAACCCCCCCCCCCACACACACACTCCCCCTTACCACCCCCATCCTTATCCAATTCTCATCCCATCCTATATTTTCTTCCCCCTACCCTATTCCGCCCCTACTTATCCCTAACCCCTTTCCTCCCTCCCTCTACACTAACCACCCCATCCCCCTCCTCTTCCCCTTCCCCTCTCCCACCCCATATACCCCCCCATCTAACCCCTGCTAAACACATGAGTGAGCGGGGATAGGGCGTGCGAGGAAGGGACTTCAGGCATGACTTACCCAGCTGTGGAATGGGGAAGAAGGAGGAGGGGAAGAAACCGATTGAGATTTCAAAGTCTTCGGTCTTGAAATACCGGTCCGAGAACGAGGTCAGAGGGAAAAGGATTATCGGAGAATTGTGACGATGATGATAGTAATAATAATAATAGTAGCGATGTTGATGATAAAAAAGCAACAATAAAAAATACACACCAACTTCAGGGTGTGACAAGGTAAATGCCAGCGATTGTGCAATCCTCATAAATGGGTATCCTTAAACGTAAGCTACACAGGCAATAGCTTGTGTCGTTTGAAATCCCTCTTATACCTGCAAATAAGATACTATAATTTTCCACAATACGTGAGATTAAAAGAAATGCCAATTTCTCGGCTATAAATAATCCAATAAAGTTATAAAATAGAAACCAATCAAAACTGACAACGAAATCGTCTTTTCGAAATGAAATTCCTTAGAAAAATAAACAAGCACAACACCTCTCGGCAACTGACTCTTTAATGCTGCATTCAGCGCGCAATGAAGGCGATCAATCACAGCCTCGACTCGTGACTGACACACAAAAAAAAAACGGAGAAGGAGGAGGGGAGGGGAGGGGGTGCGAGAAGTATGAAGAAAATGAAGAAGAAAAAGAAGAAGGAGTAGAAGAAATACGTGAGATGATTCTAAGAAAGGTCTCGAACGTCCAAGAAGCAGCGACACGACCTGACAGTCGAGCGACTCTCGCCTTGACCGGCAGACAACAGGTGTCGGGGTCCCTTCACTGACCCCGTCTACTCGATCCTTGCTAGACAGGGGAGGGGTGTCTGTCGTTCTCAAAAGATGGCGCTGGTGGTAAGGGATGGGGGGGGGGTGCTGATGAAGAGAGAGAAGAGGAAGGAGGAGGATCGGGAAGGGAGGAAAAGAGAGGTTGTGGCTGACGCGGGTAGCCCTGCATAATGATCCTGTAATTTTGTCCTAATTGTTGGATCCACCTAAAAGTAGCTGGTATCTTAATAACATAATCTAGGATGAGCATTATTCAGCTATAGGTGGCTAGAATGACTTTATAAACCGAATATTTTATTTTTTCGCCAATTCACGCCAAAAGAAAAATAGAATGGTAAATGGTACAGACGGTTACATAATGTATGACCGAAACTTTGATTAGGTTATGCGACTACAATTATTCGAGCTGTCATGAAATTAAATTATGTACAATACTAGTACTAATACTTATACTAATACTAATAACAAGAATATTAATTAGAGCTAAAACTGGATGTTCTGAATATAACTAGAATCATATTAGTGTTCCCGTCGGCAGAGGAGTGTTGATTAGATTGAAATGCCACGGATTAGGTGTTTCTGTTTTCGTTTTGTCACTGATTTATAGCAGGGATATCCTCCTATTGTGCTTTATTTCCTCATCACGTGAATTCGACTGGGGGTTCCCGGTGCTGGCGCATCACTTGACCTATTCCGAGTACATTCACCGGGCTTGACCTCACACCTGTCTGTAGCACACGTGGCAAGTCTAGCACGTCATTACACACCTGGTTCGTGCATCTTCCATTGTATCTCCCTTCACCCGTTACAGATACCACGGCTGTTACGTCGGACCTCACCTTCCTTCGCATCTGTCGGTGTATCTCACCTGCAGCAGCTGTTACGGCCCCATGGCGTTCGTTAGACACACTAAGAAGATCAGGGTCTATTATTGCTGAATATGGAGAACAAAACACTACCATGCTAACGAAATGGCACAAAAACCCACGGTTCACCAATCCTGCCGACTGAAGGATGTCTCATATTTCAGCACTTTTTTTGGTTATTTTTACACGTCTCATGTTAAACGTCAGAGATAATGAAACAGAAATGCCCACGAATATGAATGTTAAAAAAAGCGCACTCACATAGACAGACAGGCGTACACACAGTCAAAGAAACACACCGACAAATACACGCACACCCTGACAGGATCCCCCACACAAAATGCATCTCTACCATAAGTCAATGTACCCTTTAAATACCCTTTCCACCGCAGGGGATGAATAATCTAGCGGGAGCTTGGCTTTCACTTTCCATACCGATTTAAAAAGGAATCTCTAGGAGTCCTACCAAGAGAGACAACACCCAGGGTTGAGGAGTCTTTGGAAAAGGAAGTGAAGAGGAAGATAGAGAAGAAAGAGGAGTAATAGTAGGGGGATATAAGAGGAATAACAACAACAAAAAACAATAGCAATGTTTATAATAATTAAGAGGAGGAGGATGGGCCTCTTACAAAAAATGCCACGCCTTAG